>BPLR01011799.1:0-142097 GCA_021605095.1 Caerostris extrusa | reverse complement strand
GGTTACGTATTGCTATTGGATAAGTAAACCATAAAGACACTTCTAGGATGAACTGTTGAAGTGACTTTACACCCTTTTGTGATACAGACCACGCAGACAGACTTTATTCAAGAATATTTCATTACTTTCAATGACAATTATAAACTACAGAGATACAATATATATGATAAACATATGCTAAAACATAGAGATTTATACAAATTTTAGACCAATATAAAAACAGAATGAACAATTTAAAATTTAATTTAACAAATAATATTTAACTCCTTGATTGATATGTTGGGATGCTAAGGCACAAAAAAAGCATGTGGAGCTTATAACGTACTCCCATCGATACCTTTTAAAAGAAGAATTCCCCTGGAGAAACCAATTGGTGTGAGTCTTGTATTAGAGAAAGTTTATGAAACCTCCACTGATGCACATTGGCGATACAAGAAAGCGGAAGCATACTTGTCACTGATTGCTTCATGTCTCTTCTAAGAATAGTGGCCGCAACGGTCCCCAAATGATTTCAATGGCAGTTAATGGCTAGAATCCAACAAAAAAGAAAGAAACATTGAATTGAACAATATATAAGATGTTATTTCAACATATGCCAGTAAAATTAATGTTTTTAACCTAAAAATATAAAGGCATATTTGTATTCAATATCAGTAAAGATACTTATTTACCTAATTTTACAATTTTGAAATAAAACAAAAAGTGAAAATCTCAAAAAAAAACATTTAAAGTTGTGATATAATATCTAAAAAAACATAAAAAAATTCAAAAATAGATACGTATTATATAAATGTAAGTGTTTATTCTTTTATTTCGATTCATGAGTATTTATTGATTGATAGGATTTACGATCCTTCTGTTTTCAAAAACCCATTGATATGTTGTAAATTAGTTTTATAATTTTTAAAATAAAATAGAGCAAAAAAAATAAATAAATAAATAAATATAAAAAACAGACATTAAACCCACTTCATTACTCATGTGTGAAAAAGAAACCATGTAGAAAGAATAAAGCAATCAAAATGTAAATAATAAGAGAATGTATTTGCAATTTTTAGAATAGCATGATTCTCTATCATTGTTTTTAATCTTAACGACATTAACTGCATATCGGATGACAAGTATTTTTCCCCACTTCATTAAAAACAGATCTTGTCAAAATATTCTGATGTTTAATGTCTCATTTTGTAATTTGCCGATCTCTTAAGCTGACAAGGACGCATTTGTAATTTTTAGTTTATTCAAAGCCTGTAAAGTACATAATTTTCATACATCTCATTATTTGTGTTCCACTGATACATTGCACATTGTTGGAGCAGCATCGAATCTTTTTCTTCTTTATTTCCCCTTTTAAATGATTAAGTGATGCTTTTAAATCTTTGTTTATGTCATTTATATAAAACTTTTTGGAGTAATGTGATGTTGTTCAAATAACAAAAAAAAGTCCAAATAAACAAAAATATTGATTTCTCAAAAAATAAATAAAAATTACTTTGCTTTTGTGAAATTATCATCGTATTGTCCAAAAAAACAATCATTAATTACTCTTCCATCACTAATTACTCTTCCATCACTATCCTCACCACTGTTTTTTTTCTTTTTGCCTGACATATTTCGCAATAATTCCTGAAGCTTGTGATGTTAAAGGAACTACACAAACATCAAAAAAGGAACACAATATAGGTTACGCGCAGGCATGAGAACAGTAGAGAAAGTGTAAAGAGATAACAATTAAACATATTAAACAATAACAACCATTTGGAATTATGCAAATAAAGTTATTACCATGCTTACACATATTATATATATACATATATATAGTGTGTGTGTGTAGACATACCTAATTTTATTTCTAATTTTTGTCTATTTATTACTTGGACAAAACTGTTTTTAATTCAACAAGTTCAAATGTAATACTTATGACAGTTCTTTGATGGTGGGCTATTGTACAGTTGCTTTTTCAGTCATTGTATTCTGCTTTCATCTAGTCTTCCATTACTTGGCAATGGTGCTCAGGTGGGCTATCGGAAGGTCCCTGATGGAGTTGTCATTTGTCGCTTAATGGCATGACCGCTTTCTTCCACTAGTTCAATAGCCCTTTTGATCATTTACTGTGGCAATTTTTTTTTCCTGACTCATCTTTTGCTATCGCAGCTCTGTTCTTACTTGGTATCATTACTGACTTCCTTCTTTCTTTCCTTTCTTGTCTCCCTTCTCTCTTTTTTCTTTTCTTGATTTTCAAAGTTGCCTTTGTATTTAAAAAAAAAAGTTTGAATACAACTTCCTTCTTGATACGATTATTAGTTCCATTTTCCAATCTTATTATCGCCCTTTAATTATTTTCGGATTAGCCAAGAAGAGAAAAGTATCATTTTGGCATTTAAACTTGAGCATCCGATCTTCTCCAAGCCTTTTTTCCTTGGATAATTGGTATTCCACAGTGTGGGTGTGGGTGGATTGCAGTGGTGCAAGTTCAGATGCAAGTTATTCGTCCTTTTAATGAAAAAAAAGACCCTTATTTTCTTCGATGACGTTTTTTTTTTTTTTTTGTTTTTTTACGATTGGCATACAATAAACTCACATTTTAAAGATGACTTTATATTTTTCAATTTTGACTTTTACGACTTTCGGTGAGGACTTTAATTGGTCACTCTTTTCTTTTCAAAAGAAAGATATTGACTGCAGTTATCCTACTCTTAGGCAATTGGACCCAGAAAGACATGACATCAAGTGCATGCGTAAAATAAAACTTTGCTCTCTTTGTTATGCACCAAAAATTGTACTTTCGATTTAGTGTTTTTATGAGCTACCCAATTTGTATTGTAAAAGCTACACTCAAACTGAACAGTGGGACTCGTCCTCAAGAATGTATTCTTTTAGTGACAAACAACGAATATTCATGGACAATTTTTTTTTTACAATAATGCAAACTAACACAATTCTAGAATGTTTAGGCAAATAAATATTTAAAAAAATTACTTAAACAATAAAATAATATACCTCATAAAAATATTTACAAAATAATACTTTAAATATCTACTGGATAATAGTTTAATAGTTATGCTATCTACTAGTACATACACATTCCAGTCACATTAATGTGACCATCTGTCAAAAAGCCAGAATATACACTCTTGTATATTCTGGATTTAAGTGGAGTGTGGAATGTGGTATTAAGTGGTATTTAAGTGGTATTAAGTGGAATTCTTTATATACACTCCACTGCAATGTGCTGCCACCTGCCTTTTGTGATGGGTTATTTCACGTTGACGTCGAAAGTAGGTGGTGGTCACATTAATGTGACTGGACTGTGTAGTTAATTTATTTACTGATGATAGTTTAATTCTCCACTAATTAATGCTTTAATTAACCGTTTAATAATAATCTTATTCATATATTGGAATTAAACAACCATAAAATTATTTATTTATTTATTTATTTGAAGAAAGTTATATTTTTAAAATGGTGAAAATAGAGTGTAAGTGGATGAGAAAATGCAAAATATAGATTTTTTAAAACTTTATTTATTATTACTATTATTATTATTATTATTGTATTTCTGATAAACTCATAACAATAAACAATCGATAATATCAATAAAAATTGATTAGCTATGTGATCAACTAATAAGCTATGTGATGTTTCTGAAATTCCCAGTCTTATTAGTAGAGAACAAAGGAAAAACCAAATTTTAAATGTAATTCAAAATTTCGGTCATAATATTCGGTTAAAAATATAAAAATATCCTGATGGGTTAATCTTTCGGAATTAAATATGCCTAGTTTGAAATTCGACAAGAGAAGTTGCTCTAATCTCTCCCATGTTTACGCTGGCCACGATTAATCCGTAGAGAGAAGCTCTTCCATTGAGTTTAGGATAGTTCTTTCGAACCTTGGGTACGTGCCTGACTGGTTGGGGTGCCTGAAAGTAGTCATAATAAACAGAGTAATACATCAAAAAAATCAAATAAATAATAGGCTTAATAACAGATTTACTACCAGTTCTTTTCTAATTCTGCATACCACCAATCATATTTATTGTTTAATGCCTGTGCACAGATTATATTTTTATTCATATGAATTTGATTAAAAAAAACTCAGCTCCATGAAACAAGCTTAAGGATCGCATTGGAATTCTTGAAGGTCACGTATAAAAACTTGCTTGGTTGCAAGGTGAATAATTGCGACGAACTTATAACTTAAGTTCGTGTGGTAGAAAATTACATAATGGCAAAGCATAGAAGAGAAAGGAGATGCACTCAGAAATAAAAGCTTTTATGAAAGTATAGGGTAGAGATATTCTGGTTGAGACACACTGGTATGAGAGGAGGATGCCTGTTTTACTTCTTGTTAAGTACTTCTTGTAGTTCTTGTTTAGTACTACTTTATTTATTGTTTAAGTATATGTCGTAAATTGCAGGTTCATTGCTGTACTGAGTAACGCTAAATATGTAACATATCTGTCGTTTTATTTGAGAATGATTTTTAAAATTATACGAAAACAACAATAGCCTACTTGGTCAAATAAATGCTACGTGTGACTTTTCTATTAAATGCATAATTTATTAATGGAGATCTGCATTTTCATGTCTGCTAACCATTAACCTTAAGGATAATAAGATCTTCAAAGATAATTTTAACTTTCCATATAACATTTTTTACTTTCAACTGATAATATTGAAATTCATCTTTCTTAATAGCAAAGTAATAATAAATTAACAAATAATAATTAATTCAATTCTTTCATAATTTAGAAAATTCTTCATCGGCGCATTAGCCCGATAGTGGGTCAAGCCGTCTACCTACTGGGAGATTTCGAGAAATATATGTTCTTTTTTTACTGGATAGGGCTGTCAGCTCTACGCCCTACAGTCATATTCGAACGGAATCAACATTTTAAAGTCGATTCCTAAACATTACAAACATACATGGCACCGCTAGGGGACTCGAACACCAAGCCTGTGACACTGAGGATCAGAGTCTAGTCATTCAAAATTTTCATTTAAAATAAAATACAGCTTTGTTTATTATATATATATATATATATAATATATATATATATATATATTTAATATTATATTAAAATTTATATATAAAAAATGTTATTTAATAAGTAAATAGCTGGAGCAATCCTCTAAAAAAACGCTTTTCAACCACCATGTTGCCGCCATTGATGATTTCTCTGAAATAAATCTAAAAACAGAAAAAAAAACGGTATAAATCAATTATTTATTTTTTAATAAATGTTGATACAATGAATAATGAATGTTTTAAAAGTTGGTCATATTATTGTAGATTTGTAAAAAAAAAATACAACAAAGGATCACTTAAAAAGAAATATTTAGAAGTAATTTATTTTAAAGTACAAAATTGTTTAAAAAATTTAAAAACTAAAGTTTCTGCAGACATCGTTAAGAAAATTGAAATAAATTGTTTCAGTTTCTCGAACAATGTTACATCTTTTCCGAACAGTGTCTATTTTTGTAAAAGAAATTTCCACAATAAAAAGTAGCTATATTTTCTTACCATTATGCATCTTGGGATCCTATAAAAACAAGTAATCTGTCTCTGTTTACATTGTCTTCAACTTGCTTGCTCAGACTGGATTTTATGTTTTTACATGAAGGACAAAAATCAGGCTTCACTCTCTTAAAAAAAAAAAAGGATTCTTGAAGGCATTGTGTTTGTTGTTCGGATTTCATTGTCTTTCCAAAGTACACCAATTTTAATAGTTACAATTTAAAAAAAAAATGTGTTTTTATAACATCGTATTTCACTTTTATTCCAGTAGTAAACAATGCACTTAAGTTAAGATGCGTATATGGAAAACCTAATTTCCTTTATGTTTTCTAAGAGCCGAATGTATATTAAATTTTATTTGATTTCCTTTTACAAAATTAATGTATTATTATGTATAATAAATTAATTTCGTATATTAAATTACTGTTAAATTTAATTAATGTATATTAAAGTTCTGTTTTATTTTTATTCTAAAGTAAAACAGTTCCATTTTTAAAACTCTCTGAATTAAAAATGATGGCAATTATAACGGAGTATTTCTTTTCTTTTTATACCATTTTAATACAATTAATGAACATCTTATGATATATGTTTCATTTAAGATATAAAATGGGGGAGTATAATAAACAAAAGATACGTCCAGAAATAGATGATAATAATATAATTGTGATAATTGTATAATTTTAATAGCATAATAGTATAATTGTAAATTAATTAAAATTAATGGAACATAATTTAATAATAAATTAATGGAAATATACTCATAAAAGTATATCGTATATTCCAAAGATATATTTTATAAATTAATTACGGAAATATAAAAGGCCTCTATATTAAATGCATTTATAAAAAACACATGAACATTTAAGACAAATGCATTATATGAAATGCAACAAGGATACTATGTGAAGTAATGATGTATAATTTTTTTCCCTCACTTATTCGCATATAACTCACTTGTTCGCTGTATAATGGAAATTTATTATACCATATAATCCAAAAAGCATGCAAAACAAATTTCGCCCAACAATTAAATCTGCCTCAAGACGGTACTGTCTGTTTTTCTCGCGTTTATTTAAGCTCAACGCGTGTTCTGTCGCGGACGCCTTTTCAATTATCATCTTACGAAAGGATTGATCTGTCAGCCGACGGGGATGTACCTGGCGTTCCATTCCACAGGAAGTATCACGAGAGAACTTCTTCACAGCCATTTCTCCGACAAAGAAGGGAGATTAGGCAGTTTAATTAAAATTCATTGGATCCAGCTCGCAGGGCAAAGAGGCTTGGTAACGAAGAAATGGATGTGGATATCCCGCAATAAATTAGGATGTTGATATTTTTGTCCAGAAAATGCGTGTCCGGGCATTTGACGCTCATATTCGATAGGCGTCTTGAAGATAATTAGCATTGAGCACTTGGGCTAAATGAAATGCAAGAGACGGTAATGACTTTGTTAAAAGCTTTTCGGAAACAAGATTTGGAAAATTACAGCAGAGAGGTATATTGAAAAACATTCAGTATTATTTAGGATTTTTTTTATTGTTTTTGTTATTTTTCCTTTTGAATGTAGTTCTCAAAAAACGGTAAATGAAATGGTTTTGTTCCCTAATTTGGAAGAGTAAGAATTAATAATGCGTGAAGAAATTGTCTTTCTTTTTTTTTCGTATTCTTTTTATATAAATTGTTTTGTTCAACTTTTAAAGATAATTTTCTTAGTGTTTTGCACATCATATTAACAATGGATTCTTCTATCATGGAGAATACGTATTTTAAATTTGAAAATAGCTGCAAAAAAAAACTTTTTTTTTACAAGGCTAAAAGATTTTAAAATGTGATTATTGAATTTCTCGCATTATTAGGAGCATTGTTTTCAGAAAATGTTTCATTTTCATGCATTTATTTATTTATTTTTTGTTGTCGTTGTGCAATGTTTTTTTTTTTAACTAGAGTAAATATTATTTTAGCTTTTCCATTTTTTAAAATTCTATTTTAAAAATGTACATTAATTCCTTTTAAAAAGAAGACAGTTTTAAATTTGTTGGAAAAAAATGCATTTTTATCGTAACTGAAAAATATAGCTGATACTTCCTCATCCGCCCCCTCCCTCCATGCAAATCAATAGATGTATTAAAGAAATCACTTTAGTCTGTGATATAATATTGCAAAAATAAATAGAAATTTTTCCGATAACCTAGAATTAATGTTTTTTGAACTTAATATCGAAAGAACAGATATAATATGGATGAATTTAATATGGATATTCAGTAGTAAGAAGTTTAATAATAACGAGTTTAGAAATTTTTAGTTTACAGTGCAGAGAAGAAAATAATCGATTAAAGGCATATTTGCTGGACTTCTGGTTTGAGACACCAATTTGTCCATTAGTTGTCTGGAGTGAAACACCCAAAGACATCACTTCTCATTTGAACTCCTTGTGACGAGTGGTTCTTTTTTTACATCATTTTGAAAGTGGGACTTTAATTATATAATCACTCTGTACATGTAAAATTCATTAATGAATGGACATATTTTCATAAATTAATATTATATACTAATAAGACATAATATATATTATAAATTAATTAAAGGCCTATAAATGGCCTCTATATAAAAAGGCATTTATAAACAACTAATCATAAAAATACATTAATAAAAAAATAATCTTAAAAATTTGTTTATAAAAACACCCATAGAAAGACATTTATATAAATCAAATGCATTATACAAAATACAACAAGGATAAATGTGAGGTGATGATGTATAACGTTGTTCGCTCACTTGGATGCAAATCAATGTTCGTCCAACAATGAAGCCCGCCTTTAGACGGCTGTCTGTTTATAATCCCGCAGCAATGAATTAAAATTATCATTATTTAATACTGGTAAATAATAATGTAAATATCATTAATAAATAAACATATTTTCATAAATCAATATCATTTAACCTTAAGACATAATATGTTTTAATTGAAGGCATATAAAAGGCCTTTGAAAAAAAGCATATAAACCTTTAAGTCACATGCATCATATAAATTGCAACACGTGAAGTAATGATGTAGAACGTTGTTCCCTCTCTTGCATGCAAAACAATGTTCGCCCAACAGTGAAGCCCGCCTCAAGACGGCTGTCTGCTTCCGCGTTTATTAAGCTCAGACGCTTTCGTTCGCGTGTTCTGTCACCTTTTCAATTATCGTCTTCACGAAAGAATTGATTTGTCAGTCGACGGGTGGGAGGGGGTGTTCCTGGCGTTCCACCAAACGATTCCACAGGAAGTCTTACGAAAGAACGTCTTGACAGCCACTTCTCCGACAAAGAAGGGAAGATCAGGTAGTTTAATTAAAATTTAGTGGATCCAGCTCGCAGAGCAAAGAGGCTTGGTAACGAAGAAATATATTTAAATCTCCCGGAATAAATTAGGATGTTGATATTTTTTTTCCAGGAAATGCGTGTCCCGGCATTTGATAGTCATATACGATATGCGTCTTGAGGACAATTAGCATCGCACACTTGGGCTGAATGAAATGTAAGAGACGGTAATGGCTTTGATAAAAGCTTTTCGGAAACGAGACTTCGGAAAATTGCAGCAGAGGTATATTGAAAAACATTTCATAGTTTTTTTTTTTTTTCCTATTGAATAGAGTTCTTAAAAACATGGAACTGAAACGGTTTTGTTCCCAAATTTGAAAGAGTAAGTATTAATAATGCGTGAAGAAATTTTTTTTTTTTTTTCGTATTCTTTTTATGTAGGTCGTTTTGTTCCATTTTAAAGTTAATTTTCTTAATGTTTTGAGCATCCTATTAACAATGAATTTTTCTATTGTAAAGAATTCGCATTTTAAAAGCTAAAAATTTTTACAAAGAAGCTTTTTTTTTAGAAGGCTAAAAGGCTTTAAAAATGCGATCATTCAATTTCTTGCTTTAGTAGAAGACATTGCTTTTAAAAATCGTTCCATTTTCAAATCGTTATCATTTATTTACTTTGTTTTATTTTAACTTATTTATTTATTTATTTATATATATATTTTTTTTTTTGGTTTGCTAAAATCAGAATTATTTTAGCCTTTCTTTTTTTAAAATTCTATTTTAAAATTCACATCAATTCCTTTTAATGAAAAAATAGTTTTAAATTTGTTGAGAAAAGATTATATTTTTAGCATGACTGAAGAATTGTAACAGATACTTCCTTATTTATCTTCCCCTCCCCAATATATATATATATATATATATATGTGTGTGTGTATTAAAGAAATCTCTTGAATCTGTGACATAATATTGCAAAAATAAATTTAAAAAAAATTTTCAATTACCTAGAATTATTGTTTTTCTGGGCGTAATATCTATAGTAATGAACAGTGAACTTAAGTGGGATATTCCGTAGTAAGAAGTCTTATAACAATAAGTTTAGTTGTTTTTAGTTTACAGTGCAGATCTATTGAATGCTTGTTCGCTAGTCTTCAGAAATGAGACACTATAAAGACTTATCCATCGGTTGTCCGGAGTGAGACACCCAAAGACACAAATTCACATTTGAACTCCTTGTAACAAGTGGTTCTTTTTCAGCATTTTAAGTGGGACTTTAATTATAATCACCATGTACATGTAAAACTCATTAACGAATGGACATATTTTCATAAATCAATATCGTATTATCTTAGGACATAATATATTTTATAAATTAATTAAATGGATATAAAAGGCCTCTACATAAAAAGGCATTTATGAAAAAACAATCATAAAAAGGCATTTATAAATAAAACAATCTTAAAAAGGCATTTATAAATAAAACAATCTTAAAAGGCATTTATAAAAAAACATCATAAAAAGGCATTTATATAAATCAAATGCGTTATATAAAATGCTGCAATGATACTATGTGAGATAATGATGTTCGAATGATGATGTTCGCTCACTTGCATGCAAAACAATGTTCGCCCAACAATGAAGCCCGCCTCAAGACGGCTGTCTGTTTTCGCATTTATTAAGCTCAGCGCGTGTTCTGTCGCGGACGCCTTTTCAATTGTCGTCTTACCAAAAGATTGATCTTTTCAGCCGACGAGGGTGGTGGTGGGCGGGTTGTTCCTGGCGTTCCGTTCCACAGGAAGTCGTACGAAAGAACGTCCTGACAGCCATTTCTCAGACAAAGAAAGGAAGATTAGGTAGTTTAATTAAAATTTATTGGATCCATTTCGAACAGCAAAGAGGCTTGGTAACGAAGAAATTGATTTAGATTTTCCAACCGAGGGATGGTGGCGAAGAAATGGATTTAAATGTCCCGGAATAAATTATGATGTTGATATTTTTTCCAGGAAATACGTGTCCCGGCATTTGACGATCGTATTCGATATGTGCCTTAAAGACAATTTAGCAACGCTCACTTGCGCCAGAAGAAATATAAGAGACGGTAATGGCTTTGTCACAAGCTTTTTCGAAAACGAGTCTTGCAATATTACAGCAGAGTTATATTGAAGAACATTTCAGTGTTATTTATTTATTTATCTTTTTTTGTTATTATTTTTTTCCTTTTGAATCGAGTTCTTAAAAACAAAGAACTTAAATGGTTTTGTTCTTTAATTTGGAAGAGTAAGAATTATTAATGTGTGAAGAAATTGTTTTTTTCGTATTGTTTTTTTTTTTACATAGCTCGTTTAGTTCAACTTTTTTTCTTAATGTTTTGCGCATTATAATGGATTTTTCTATGATGAAGAATTTGTATTTTAAAAGTTGAACCTAGTTGCAAAAAGTTTTTCTAGAAGATTGAAAGTTTTTTTAAATGTGATTATTCAATTTCTCGCTTTAGTCGGATGCACTGGTTTTTAGAAATTATTTCATTTTCAATTCGCTATCATGCATTTATTTATTTATTTATTTATTATTGTTGTTCAATGTTGTTGTTTTTAACTAAAGTAAAAAATTATTTTAGTCTTTCCTTTTTTTTTTAAATTCAATTTTAAATGTACATTAATTCCTTTAAAAAATAAATCTCTTAACCTGTGGCATATTTTGCAAAAATTATTACAAATTTTTCGATACTCTCATTTATTAGTGTATTTTGGATAATATATAGTATAGTAATGGATATTCAGTAGTAAAAGAAGTTTTATAACAACTAGTTTAATTTCAGTTTTTTGTCTTCTGCAGTGCAGTGCAGATCAGTTGAAAGTTTGTTTGTTAGACTTCAGTAATGCGACATCACAAAGGATTGTCCATTAGATGTCAGGAATTAGACATCACAAAGACTTGTTCATTAGATGTCAGAGTTAGACATCACAAAACTTGTTCATTAGATGTCAGGAGTTAGACATCACAAAAGACTTATGACATCTAATGAAATGTCATAAGCTAGACATCACAAAAGACTTGTCCATTAGATGTCAAGAGTTAGACATTACAAAAGACTTGTTCATTAGATGTCATAAGCTAGACATCACAAAGACTTGTTCATTAGATGTCATAAGCCACATCACAAAGACTTGCCTATTAGATGTCAGAGTTAGACATCACAAAGACTTGTTCATTAGATGTCAGAGAGACATCACAAAACTTGTTCATTAGATGTCAGGAGTTAGACATCACAAAGACTTGTTCATTAGATGTCATAAACTAGACATCACAAAGACTTGTCCATTAGGATGTCAGGAGTTAGACATTACAAAGACTTGTTCATTAGATGTCATAAGCTAGACATCACAAAAAGACTTGTCCATTAGATGTCAAAAGCTAGACATCACAAAGACTTGTTCATTAGATGTCATAAGCTACACATCACAATGACTTGTCTATTAGATGTCAGGAGTTAGACATCACAAAGGACTGTGGGCTGATGGACAACAGGATTGAGACAACACAGAGTCTTACTCGTTCGATTTCAGGTTTGGACACTACAATTCCAATTCTCTACAAGTTATTTGTTAAATAATTGGGATAATGGATATGGCATTTACAATTTGCTGTTTTTAGTTGTTTCAAAATAGCGACCTTTTCTTTGTCTTATTTCAACATCATTTTTAAAAATACAGATAAAAATGGTAATAAGCAAATAGTAAACATATAACGACTAAGATAAAAAGTACATAATCTGGGAATTCGTGTTCTAAAGTGCCGTGGTACAATGTGGATGCTGTATAATAGTCTTCCATAATGTGTCATTGTATATGACAGTTCCTATGTTTAATTTCATCAGCTGAAAATCTACATCCCAGATGAAAATTAACTTAAATTAAAGTGTTCCCCTAATTACGAACATACACCTTTATATTGAGACATTGATAATTTATATTGACATCCCTATATTGAGATATAACTTCAAATAATAACATAGATACTTTTTGCAAAATAAATTTGAAGCTACTCATCAATTTTATACCGGCCTGAACCTCACTCTCACCAATACAAACATCCCAAAAATGATTTAAAGCAGAAATTTCCCAAAGAAAATATGAATCAAAAAATGTATGTGATAATGTAAAAAAAACTTCACGACGTTTGTTTTTCTTGAATTCAAATATTTCATCCCGATAAAAAAGCAACAAAAGAAAAACAACAAGAAGCGATTTCATCATTTAATAAATAACAAGGATAGAAAATGATCAACAATTTATAATCAAAAAGGTTTTTTCTGTTCAGTATTTCGATAGAAAAACGAGCAGGGCACACAGAACTGAAAGTAACGTTCGCTTGTAATAAGTTATATATAAAGAAAAAGATGCACTACTTCCCCTCGGGGGCTTCGCTCCCAACTGATAGCGTCCCTTTGAAAGCGCCCGAGAACGCAGATAGCGCTACCTTATCTATCAGTTCCCTTTCTGCGTCGAGATTAATTTCTGCTTCTTTCCGTCGCAAGTCCACGTGAGATGAACGGCCACTCTAAATAATTTTTTAAATTTCGCCACCCAAAACGAAAGTTTTCGAGTCGTGTTGTAGTCATGGCAAACCGAGTTGTTGAAGCGAGGTGTAAATTTTATAACGAGAACAGGGCTTTTTAGATCTTCATTTTTCTTCTCTTCTACTTTTTTTAGTTGCTACAATTGAAGTTGTGGTAGGCATTTCTTTCAAGTTTGCTTAAATTTATTTTTCAGGTTGCTTTTTTTTTCTGTTGAGCGTTCTTTTGAAGTTGTGGTTTCTTTCAAGTTAAAGTGATGACTAAATATTTTTGATAAAGTAGTAAGCGAAATAATTTTTAAACCTTACATATTAAGCTTTTAAACCTTGTATATTAGCACTTGTTCTGTAATATTTAACACTATTAGTACAAGATCATTTTAAATTGTACAATTTAATTTTTTTAAATAAAATGCTTATTTTTTGGAAATATTTAACAGTAGTATATCATAATTCATTGGATTGTTTTCTGACATATTATATACAGTTTAATAAATGTTTTCTGCCTAATTAATTAACTAGCGTTCTGGCCTTTGGTGCTTCAGGTCCGAAACATGGAGGTGTCATACAAAAAATGAATTTTGAAGGCAAACAAAGCAGAATTAATAAATGTGTAAAGTGTGTATATCAGGGTTATCCACATTATTCAGCCGAAATCTAAAATTTAATGTTTAATTAAGTATGAAATAAAAACTGCTCTCAAAACTAATCTTGGTAGATTAGATATAAACTTTGTATCTCACTGTCTTTTAAATGTAATAGATTTCCGATTTTTATACGTCATATCGCGCTTTACAAGGTAAGAAGTTGAGTTTTCAGTATCTACGCATTGACGTTGACTTTTGTTGTTTGATGTTGAGAATTCAGTAGAATTTTTCTGGTTTTTTTTAATATAAAAAGTATATTAGAGTAGCAATTTTTTTTTAAATATAAAGAACAACAAAACATTTTCCAATATAATTTTGGGATTCTTGTTCAATTCGCAGAAAACTAGCCAATCTCAAGCCTGAATGGTAAAAATAAGGTCAGATTCCGTTTAGGTAGTATTGTACGACCTTAAATAGTAATATCTAGTGCAATCTAAGATAATTAATTTGCTTTGTTGCAAATAACAAAGACCACTCAGACACATTTACAGGACGAAAAAGTTCTTAAATACACTTCTAATTAGTGTTTAGATATATTTAACTAAAAGTGTGTCTAAGAACTTTTGAATCAGGCATATGAGCCTGAGATGCCTTTATTTTGAGATCTTGTAATGACTACTCAAGCAAACAAAACTATCCTAAGTTAAATTAGATAAGGCCGAAAAAGAAATGAGTTTCAATAAGAAACAGAGTTTCAAATAAAATCTGCTAATAAGAATGAATTGTATTCATAACTCAAGGTCAAATGATGGTAACTGCGTTTAGTTATAAAATAAAGTTAATAAATTATCTTCTGAATAGCAATGGGCGAAACTGAATTCTCTTTTCACTACTACGAGAATTCGGTATTATGACATGATTTATGTCGTAGTTCTAAAAGTAGTTAAAAAAACCGAGAAAACGGTTTATTCAAAGGTTTGAAATATTCTTTGTTAATTAACTCCTTAGTGTCTTACTATAGAACGTCATACCAATGAATGATTTTCAGCTACTTAACTTTTCTGACGGTAATGAAACTAGTGGAAATGGCATTCAAACGAATTTCAGAAAGAAGAAACATTTCAAGAATATAAATAACAGATTATTCTTTTAAAACGCTCTAATTAATTCGAAAAAGACCGGAATATTAACGCTTGTCATTTCGCTTTAATTTCTATAGTTCAATTCCCAGGGAAGAGCAAAATCTGCAAATTGCGATAATTAAAAAGAAAATAAGGCACAAATAAAATCATTATTTACTAAGCCGCCAATGGTAAATTTTATTTATTGTGATTTCTAATTTGCTTCGATATATTTAAAGTTACTGGAGTAAGAAAATTACTAATTCAAAATACACATATTTTCTTTTTTACTATTGATTTAGGTTCATTTCAATGCTTTTGGCGTAAAAAAGTTATGAAAATGAACCAGAATCGAGAATCATCTCTATTCTTCGTAGAAAAAAAGATTTAATTAATATGACAATGCGAATACCGAATATATTCTTATAGCATAATTAATGAAAAGACCTTTAAAAGTATACAATGATGTCTTTGTTAATATTTTAATTGTTTTTCCTTAAAAATAAGGAATAAAATTAGTTATTGCATAGTTACAAAATTTGTTATTCAGATTGAAATATGCATCCTTACATACATTTTGCAGATAAGGCCACATTTAATAACACTTGGTATAATTTTATAGTGAAAAATTTCTTGATAGATAAATTGCAAATTGATTAAAAACAAAAAATCGAAACAAAATGCAATTTTTAGAGTTGGACAGTATATATGAAAATTTTGCATGTGGGATTTGTACAAGATTATCTTTCTTAACATCGTGGCATTTTAGAAGGAAAAAAAGTAACACAGATATACTTTTATAAAATACTGATTTTATTAATAGTTATGAAAGAAACTATTTACAACAACGCATATTTTACATACAGGGGCCTGAATGGCCGAGTGTCTAACAATCTGGCTCTCGGTACGACAGGTTTCGTGTTCGAGTCCAGGCGATGCCATGGATGTTTGTAGGGGTACGGAATCCATTTTAAACCCTAGATCCCGGTCTAACAGGATGGCAGAATGTTGCAGGTGTAGTGTGACTCTCGTCCGTAGCCTGTCTGTTAGCTACACGTGGCACCTGGGTAGTGCTAAATGAGTAACAACTATGTAGCCTTTGCTCATGGTTTAAAGATTAACTGTGTCTGTATTATTAGTGCAGTAGGGTAAAAAGATTCCGAATCTGGAAAGGCTTGTTCTAAATTGCAGTTGAACAACATGGATGCTGTATAATAATTTCCTTGTAATAGTTATTTATAATAGCTTCTTGTGATTAAATTTGAATCTGCTGCAAATTTACAATTGTCGATGAAATTTAACATAAATTAAAATGTCTCTTGATTCCCACATTGTATTGAGATATATCTGCAAATAATAACATAGATACTCTTCTTAAAAAAGATTCCAAGCTACTTACAAATTTTATATCTGCATGAACGTCACTCTTATAAATAAACAACTCAAAACAGATGTGAAGAAAAAATGTTCCAGAGAAAATATTAATCAAAATAATGTATGCAATAATAGAAAAGAACTTCACGACGTTTGTTTTTCTTTCATTCAAATATTTCAGCCCGATAAAAAAGCAGCAAAAGAAAAACAACAAGAAGCGATTTCATCATTTGAATAAATAACAAGGATAGAAAATGATCTACAATTTATGACCTAAAAAAAGTTTTTTTTTGTTTCTTCACTATTTCGATAGAAACACGAGCAGGGGCACACATAACTGAAAGTAACACACGTATGTATAAGTTGTATAAATAAAGAAAGACACACGACTTCCCCTCGGGGGCTTCACTCCCAACTGATGGCGTCCTTTGAAAGCGCCCAAGAATCACAGATAGCGCTGCTTTTATCTACCTACCTTATCTATTTCTGCTTCGAGATTAATTTCTGCTTCTTTCCGTTGCAGGTCCGTGTGAGATGATTAAAAAATTTTCACTAATGACTTATAATGAATAATTTTACAATAGGATACCTTACTTTTTTTTGTAACCTGATGACCAAGTGGCTAATGATCTGGCCCTTGGTAATCAATTGACATTTAATCAATTTGTCCGATGCCACACAGCCGGGGCCTGATGGTTGCTTCCTTATGGAGCTGTGTACATCAGGTTTAGCTTCGAGTCCCGACGGTGCTATAGATGTATATAGATTCGAAATACACTTTAAACCGTAGTTCACGGACTAATAGGATCGTAGAGCGTTATGGCGGTAGTGTTACCCTCCGTAGCCTATATTTAAGCTACACGTACCTACTGGATAGTGGTAAATGAGTAACGTCGGTGCAGTCCTTGCTCATGACATAAAGATAGCTGTCACTGTATTGCCAGCTGCATTACAAAAAATGTTTCCGGATCTAGCAATACTTGTTCTAAAAGTATGTGGTAAAACGTGAAGCTATATAGTAGTCCTCTCGTGATAGGCTGTTGTACAGTATTCCTCTGATTACGTTTAAATCTGTTGCAAATCTACAGTTCTAGAAGATCTCTTCTTCCTTATTTACAAACACGTAAAATCCTTTATATTTAGATATATCTTCAAATAATAACATCGATGTTGTTTGTAAAAGAAATTTCCAAGGCACGCATCAACTTCATATCGGCATGAACCTCATTGTTACAAGTAAAAACATCCCGAAAAAGATTTAAAGCAAAAAATATCCCAAAGAAAATTATTAAAATCATTTTGAAAGGAAAAAAAAAAAATATGTATGTAATAATGGAAAATAACTTCACGACGTTTGTTTTTCTTTCATTCAAATATTTCATCCTGATAAAACAGCAACAAAAAAAAAAACAACAAGAAGCGATTTCATTTGAATCAATAACACGGATAGAAAATGATCAACAATTTTTAATCTAAAAATCTTTTTTCTCTTCAGTATTTCGATAGAAAACGAGCAGGGCCCACAAAACTGAAAGTAACGCACGCATATAATAAGTTATAATTAAAGAAAGACACACGACTTCCCCTCGGGGACTTCGCTCCCAACTGGTAGCGTCCCTCTGAAAGCGCCCGAGAATCGCAGATAGCGCTGCCTTATCTATCAGTTCCCTTCCTGCGTCGTGATTAATTTCTGCCTCTTTCCGTCGCAGGTCCACATGAGATGAACGGCCACTCTCAATAACTCTTTGAATTTCGCCACCCAAAAATGGAAGTTTTCGAGACGTGTTGTCGTCATGTCAACCGAGCTGTGGCAGCAGGGTTTTTAATCTTATAACGAGAACAGTACTTTTTAGATCTTCATCTCCTTCTCTTCTACATTTTTTTCACTTTGCTTTTGAGTTACTTCAATTGAAGTTGTGGTAGGCATTTCTTTTTGAGTTCGTTTAACGTGATGGTGAAATATTTTTGATGGAGTGGTAAGTGTAATACTTTTTAAACCGGACATATTGAGACTTGCACTATAGTAATTAACACTACAAGTACAATATCACATTAAATTGTATGTTTTAAATTTTTTTAAAAGTAAAACTTTCATTTTTTTTCCAAATTTTACAATAGTGACTCATAATTTATTGGTCTTCATAGGTTTTGATGTATTACATGCACTGTAGTAAAACTTTAAGGCGTGATAGCCACTTGGCTATCACTCTGGCCTGTGATACCACAGGCTTCAGGTACGAAACCTGGCGGTGGCATGCAAAAAAATGAATTTAGAAGGCAAACCATGCATAATTAATAAATGAGTAAAGTTTGTATATCATGGTTATCCACATGTAAGATATCGAAATATAAAATTGAATGTTTATTTAAGTATGTAAAAAAAATCTGCTTTCAAAATTATTATTGGTAGATTAGTTAACATCTTTTTATTTTATCCATATTTGAAATTCATTACATTTTTTCATGTCTTATTATGCTTCATGGAGTAAGAAGTTTAGTTTTTTCTGTAGCTACGTATTGATGTTGATTTTCGCAGCATGATTGCTTTCGTTTGAAAAGAGTGCAGGAGAATTCTCCAGTTTTTCTTCAGCTGCTTGATGGTCAATTAGCAAGCACTCTAGCCGTTGTTACCACAGGGTTCAGGTTCGATTCCTGATGGTAACATGGATGATTGTGAGTGGTTCGAATTCACATTAAACTGTAGTTCCCAGCATCATTAGCCTATAGTGTGCTAAAGTGTGCAATCATTTTCGTAGAGCCACACGAAAGTTAAAATTTAATGTTTAATTAAGTATGTAATGTAAACTTCTTACAAAACAAATGATAAATTAGATAAAATCTTTGTATCTCACCTGTGTTTGAAATTTAATAGATTTCTGGGTTTTTTTACGTCTCCCGTCCTACGTTCTATAGGGTAAGAAGATGAGTTTTTAGTGTCTACATATTGATTTTTGACTTTTGTTGTTTGATGATGAGAGTTCAGTAAAATTTTCTGATCTTCTTCAATGTAATAAATATATTAGTGTAGCAATTTTTTTAAAGATAAAGAACAGCAAAAGATTTCCCAATATAATTTTGGGATTCTTGTTCAATTCGCAGAACAATAGCCAGTCGCAAGCCTGAATGGTCTAAATAAGATCAGCTTCCGATTGGTTGGCATTCTACGACCTGAAAATATATATTAATATCAAGTGCAACCTAAGATAATTTTTTTGTTGTTGCTAATAACAAATACCTCTCAGACACACTTACAGGACGAAAAAGTTCTTAAATACACTTCTAATTAGTCTTTAGATTTTTTTTTCCTAAAGTGTGTCTAAGAGATTTTGACTCCTCGTATATGGTCTTTTAATTTGATATCTGTAATCATTACTCAAACAAACAATACTATCTTAAAATTAGAAAAGTCCGAAAAAAAGAGTTTCAATAAGAAATAGAGTTTCATAATAAAAAGTTGCTAATAAGAATGACTTTGTATTTATATAAGCAAAGGTCAAATGAAGGTAACTGCATTTAGTAAAACTAAGTTAATGAATTATCTCCTGAATAACAATGAACTAAACTAAATTCTCCTTTCAATGCTACAAGCAATTCTGTATTATGACATGATTTAGGTTGTAGCTCTAAAAGTAGTTAAAAAAAAATCGAGGAAAATGGTTAATTCTAAAGATTTGAAATGTTCTCTTTGTTAATTAACTCCTTAGTGTCTCACTATAGAAGGCCATACCAATGAATGATTTTCAGCTAATTAACTTTTCAGACTGTAATGAAACTAGTGGAAATGGCATTTAAACGAATTTCGGATGGAAGAAACATTCCAAGAATATAAATAAAAGATTATTCTTTTAATACGCTCTAATTAATTCGAAAAGACTAGAATAGGACGATTGTCATTTCGTTTTAATTTCTACAGTTCAATTCCCAGGGAAAGTAGAATCCGCAAATTGTAATAATTAAAAAAAAATAAGGCACACATAAAATCATATTTACTAAGCCGCCAATGGTAAATTTTATTTGTTGTGATTTCTAATTTACTTCGATATTTTTAAAGTTACTGGAATAAGAAAATTATTAATTCAAAATGTACATATTTTCTTTTTTTTTTATTATTTTATGTTCATTTCCAATGCTTTTTGGGTTAAAAAAAACCGTGAAAAGGAAGCAGAATCGAGGATAATCTTTATTCTTTCCAGAATAAAAAGATTTAATTAATATGATAATGGAAAAACGCATATATTATTATGGCATAATTAATGAAAAGACCTTTAAAAGTATACAAAGATGTCTATGCTAATATTTTAATTGTTTGGCTGTAAAAATAAAGAATGAAATTATTTATTAGTTAGTTATAAAATTTGTTATTCAGATTGAAATTATTACGTCCATCGTTCAAGTTACATTTAGATTTAATAACACTTGGTTAATTTTTATTAGTGAAAAAAATTCTTGGTAGATAAATTATTAAATTAATTAAAAACAAAAAAACGAAACAAAACCAATTTTTAGAGTTAGAGTGTTTACAGTATATGAAAATTCTGTATGTAGGAAAGTTTATCTTTCTTATTGTAGTATTTTTTGAAGGAGAAAAAAGTAATCGAGGTTTTCCTTTACAAAATACTGATACTTAGTAATACTTATAAAGGAAAATATTTGTGCTGTACATTAGTCCCCTGTAATGGATTATTGTATAACAGTTCCCTGTGCTTAAATTGGAATCTGCTGCAAATCGAAAATTAACTTAAATTAAATTTTTCCCTTTGCCCCCAACCCCTCCACCCAAAATGTATCTATATTGAAATATATCTTCCAAATATAACATCGATACTCTTCGTAGAATAAACGTCAGGGCACTCATCAATTTTATATCTGCATGAACCTCATTCTTACAAATCCAATCCATCCCAAAAAGATTTAAAGCAGAAATTTCCCAAAGAAAATATGAATCAAAACAAAATGCATGTAATAATGAAAAAGAACTTCACGACGTTTGTTTTTCTTTCATTCAAATATTTCATTCTGATAAAACAGCAAAAAAAGAAAAAAACAAGAAGCGATTTCATCATTTAAATAAATAACAAGGATAGAAAATGATCAACAATTTATAATCTAAAACTTTTTTTATTTCTTCGCTCTTTCGATAGAAAAACAAGCAAGGTACACAGAACTGAAAGTGAGGTACGCATATAATAAGTTACATAAATAAAGAGATGCACGACTTCCCCTCGGGGGCTTCGCTCCCAACTGATGGCGTCCCTCTGAAAGCGCCCGAGTATCGCAGATAACGATACCTTATCTATCAATTCCCTTTCTGCGTCGACATTAATTTCTGCTTCTTACCGTCGCAGGTCCACGCGAGATGAACGGCCACTCTAAATAACTCTTTGAATTTCTCCACCCAAAATGGAAGTTTTCGAGGCGTGTTGTCGTCATGGCAACCGAGTTGTGGCAGCAGAGTGTAAATTTTATAACGAGAACAGGACTTTTTAGATCTTCCTTTTCTTCTCTTCTACTTTATTTTTTTCAGTTTGCTTTTTTTTTTTTTTTTTATTTTGGACTTGCTTCCATTGAAGTTATGGCAGACATTTCTTTTTTGAGTTTGCTTAACGTGATGGTTAAATATTTTTATTGAAGTGGTTAATGAAATAATATTAAGATTTGTTCTATAATAATAAGGGATGATTACAATAATTAACAGTGTATAGAAAAATATGCATTGTTGTACAAAGTTTCCTTCACAAGTACTACTAAAAATCAATATTTTGTAAGAACAACCTATGTTACCTTTTTCGCTCAAAAAATGCCACGATATTAAGAAAGATTACCTTTTACAAATCATACATACAGAACTTTCGTGTGCTGTTGTTTGGATTTTTGTTCTCAATCAATTAACATGTCATCTGCCAAGAATGTTTTTCAATAATAAAAATATAACAAGTGTTATTAAATCTAAACCAAACTTGCACGATGGACGTAAAGAAGAATATTTTAATCTGAATAACAAATTTTATAACTATGTAATAAATAATTTCATTCCTTATTTTTACAGCAAAACATCTCATTAACATATTTTTATATCTCTGTTAATATATTATAACAGAGATATATTTGTATACTTTTTTTTCAGGTCTTCTCATTAACTATGCCATAAGAATAATTCTGAGGTTTTTTCATTATCATAAAATTAAATCTTTTTATTCTGAAAGAATAAAGATTATCCTCGATTCTGCTTCTCCAGTAACTTTAAATATAAGAGCAAATTAGAATCGCAATAAATAAAATTTACCATTGACGGTTTGGTAAATAATGATTTTACGTGTACCTTATTTTCATTTTAATTATTACAATTTGAGGATTTTACTCTCCCCCTGGGAATTGAACTGTAGAAATCGAAACGAAATGACAAGCTTGATAACAAGAATGATATTCTAGTCTTTTCGAATTAATTAGAGCGTATTAAAAGAATAATCTGTTATTTGTATTCTTGGAATGTTTCTTTCATCTGAAATTCGTTTGAATGCCATTTGCACTGGTTTCATTACCGTCTGCAAAGTTAATTAGCTGCATATCTTTCATTGGTATGACGTTCTACAGTGAGACACTAAGGAGTTAATTAACAAAGAGCATTTCAAACCTTTAGAATCAGCCTTTTCCTGGATTTTTTAACTACTTTTAAAAGTACAACATAAATCATGTCATAATACGGAATTGCTTGTAGCACTGAAAGTAGAATTTAGTTTAGTTCATTGTTATTCAGAAGATAATTCATTAACTTACTTTTATAACTAAATGCAGTCACCATTTGACCTTGGCTTATGAATACAAGTCATTCTTATTAGCAGCTTTTTTATTTCGAAACTCTATTTCTTACTGAAACTCGTTTCTTTTTCGAACTTTTCTACTTTTAACGCTTAATAACGTCTACTTTTAACTCTTTTACTTTTAGACGTTTGTTTGATTATTCATTACAGATCTCAAAATAAAGATATCTCTTATTCTCATATGAAAGGAGTTTAAGAAAAAAAATTTAAGTTTCATTGGAAGTTTGCTTAAGAACAATTTTCATCCTGTAATTGAGCCCGAGATGTCTTCTTTTTATTAAATCTTTCAACAAAGCAAAATGTTTCTCTTAGATTGCATTAGATATTGAAATTTCGGTAACTAATCCTATTTTGTTTCAGATTGACTGATGTTCTGCAAAACAAGAACAAGAATACGAGAATACATGGGAAAATATTTTTGCTATTCTTTATCTTTAATAGAGTGCCCCGCTTATATGTTTATTACATTGCAGAAAAACAGGTTTGGTTTGTCACTCTACAGTCATTTTGTGCACAATTTAGGCTATTTAGACCGTGGCCTACAGTTTAACATGGATTCTGAACCACTCACAAACATCCCTGCCAATACCAGGATTCGAATCTGAAGCCAGTGGTACCAAATTCCAGAGAGCTAACCAATTGGCCATCAAGTCGCTGATGAAAAACAGAAAAAAAAAAACATGTTGCACATTTTAACATCAATGATTACACAAAACTCAACTTCTTACTCCATAAACAATATAAGAAACCTATTAAATTTCAAATAAAGATGAGAGATACAAAGATAATAACTAATTTACAAATATATTAATTTTGTGATTAGTTTTTATTACAATCTTAACTAAACATTCAATTTTAGATTTCGATATTTTACATGTATAACCATGATATACAAACTTTACTCATTAATTAACGCTGTTTGGTTTGCCTTCTAAATTCATTTTTTGCATGCCACCGCCAAGTTTCGGATCTGAAGCACCAAATCACCAGATCGCTTGGCAATTGGCCATGAGGCCGAAAACTTTAATTTAACTGCATGTAATATATCAGAAACCTTTGAAGTTCAATTAAATATGAGTTCTTATTGTAGAATATTGCTAAAAATTAGCAAAAAAGAATTAAACTGTGCAATTTAAAATGATCTTGTATATACATAGAACAAGTCTTAATACGCAAGATTTATAAATTATTTCGCTTACAAATTTCTCAAATCTATTTAACCATGTAAAACAAACTCGAAAAGAAATACCTACCACAACTCTAATTGAAGTAACTCCAGCAGAAAAAAAAAAAAAAGCAACCTGAAAAAAAAAAAGTAGAAGCAAAGAAAATGAAGATCTAAAAAGACATGTTCTCGTTATAAAATTTACCCCCTGCTGCCACAACTCGGTTGCCATGACGACAACACGCCTCGAAAACTTCCATCTTTTGGGTGACGAAATTGAAAAAGAGTTATTTAGAGTGGCCGTTCATCTCACGTGGACCTGCGACGGAAAGAAGCAGAAATTAATCTCGACGCAGAAAGGGAACTGACAGATAAGGCAGCGCTATCTGCGATTCTCGGGCGCTTTCAAAAGGGACGCTATCAGTTGGGTGCGAAGCCCCTGAGGGAAGTCGTGTGTCTTTCTTTATTTATATAACTTATTATATGCGTACGTTACTTTTAGTTCTGTTTGCCCTGGTCGTTTTTTTTTCTCGAAATAGTGAAAGAATAAACAATTTTTAGATTATAAATTGCTGATCATTTTCTATCATTGTTATTTATTCAAATGGTGAAATCGCTTCTTGTTGTTGTTTCTTTTGTTGCTGTTTTATCGGGATGAAATATTTCAATTAAATGAAAACAAATGCCGTGAAGTTCTTTTCCATTATTAAAAACATTTTTTTATTAATATTTTTGCTGGAACATTTTTGCTGCAAATGTTTTTGGCATGTTCGTATTTGTATGAGTGAGGTTCATGCCGATATAAAATTTATGAGTACCTTGAAATTTATTTTACAAAAGTGTCAGAGGGTATTATATGAAGATATATCTCAATGTAAAGGATTTGTGGATGTTTGTAGTTAGGATAGTCTTTAATTTACGTTAATTTTGCATCTAGAATTGTAGATCTGCAGCTGATTTGAAATTAATCACAACTATGTAATAACCTATTACTGTACTTCAAGTTTCGGGTTCCAGTCTCGGATGGGTGTTTGTACGGGTTTGGTTCGGAATCCGCGGTCTCATAGGTTCGTAGAGCGTTGCGGGGGTAGTGTGAATGGCTTCCGTGACATATCTTCAAGCTACACGTGCCCACTGCGTAGTGTTAAATGAGTAACGTCGGTGCAGCCCTTGCTTATGACATAATGATATCTTTCTAATTATTTGCCAGATGCATTAGACAAAAAAAAATTTGTCTTAGATGATTATATGTTTACTAATTCATATTAACATTTTTAAATATAATTTATTAATAGTTTTACAAGAAAACAATGAAAATTTCTGAAAAGGTCGCGATTTTGAATTAAAACTAATACCTTGAAAATACTATATCAATTAACGCATTTGTATAACAAAGAACTTTGTGAGAATAGGAACTTTAGTGTCTCAATCCTGAAGTCTAGCAAACATGCCTTTGTGATGTCTCAGTTCGGACGTCTAGTGGACAAGCCTTTGTGCTCTCTGAATACTGAAATCTAGCGAACACGCCTTCAATAGATCTGCACTCCATTCCAAACTAAAATTAATACTACATTCCAACTAAACTTGTTATTATAAAACTTCTTACTACGGAATATCTATATTAAGTTCAATGTTCCTTACTATCGATATTACGTCCAAAAACATTAATTCTTAGTTATCGAAAAAAATTTGTAAATTATTTTTCCAATGGTATGTCACAGATTAATAAGATTTCTTTAATTTATTATTTTTTTGTAGGAGGGAGGGAGGAGGAATGGGAAATAACTGTTGTAATTTTTCATATATGATAAAAATGCATTTTTTTTTTAACAAATTTAAAACTGTTTTCTTTAAAAGGAATTAATGTACATTTTAAAAATAGAATTTGAAATAAAGAAAGCTTAAATAATTTTTACTTTAGTTAAAAATAAAGCACTGAATAACAACAACAAAGAAAAAATGAATGAATAAATGCATGATAACGAGTTGAAAATGAAACAATTTCTGAAAAACAATGTCTTCTACTAAAGCGATAAATTGAATAATCACATTTTAAAAACCTTTTAGCCGTCTTAAAGAAGTTTGTTTGTAACAATTTTTAGCTTTTAAAATAAAAATTCTACACAATACAAAAAAATCCATTGTTAATAGGATGCACAAAGCATTAAGAAAATTAGCTTTAAACTTGAACAAAAACGATCTACATAAAAGAATAAGAAAAAAACTATTTTGAAAACAATTTCTTCACGCATTATTAATTTTACTCTTCCAAATTAGAGAGCAAAACCATTTCAGTTCCATGTTTTTAAGAACATTTAAAAAAAAAAAAATCCTAAATAATACTGAAATGTTTTCCAATATACCTCTGCTGTAATTTTGCAAGACTCTCTTTTCGAAAATCTTTTAACAAAGCCATTACCGTCTCTTGTATTTCATTCAGTCCAAGTGCGCGATGCTAATTGTTTTCAAGACGCACATCGAACAGGATCATCAGATGCCAGGACAGGCATTTCCTGAAAAAAAAAGACTCCTAATGTATTCTGGGAGATTTAAACCCATTTCTTCGTTACAGACCATCTTTGCTCTGCGAGCTGGATCCAATAGATTTTAATTAAACTACCTAATCTGCCTTCTTTGTCGGAGAAATAGCTGTCAAGACGTTCTTTCGAAAGACATCCTGTGGAATCGTTTGAGGAACGCCAAGAACATCCCCCGCCCCCCTTCCCCATCGGCTGACAGATCAATCCTTTGGTAAGACGATAATTAAAAAAGGCGTCCACGACAGAACACGCGTTGAGCTTGATAAACGCGAAAACAGACAGCTGTCTTGAGGCGGGCTTCATTGCTGGGCGAAAATTGTTTTGCATGCAAATGGGCGAATGACCTTATACATCATTATTTCACATAGTATCCTTGTTGCATTTTATGACTTAAACGTTCATGTGCTTTTCTATAAATGCATTTCTATATATAGACATTTTATATGCCTTTAAATGGTTTTATAAGAAGACAGAGAAAGGGTCGCGAATTAGAAAGTACTAAAATTAACGTGTCGTAAATGTCATATACATTATCACAATTATTTAAAGAAGAACTTCTTAAGCATTGAAATTATAGTGTTCTTAAGCATTGAAATTATAGTGTCGTAAATGTAAAATCGAACGGACAAGGGCTTGTGATGTCTCAATCCTGAAATTCCTTTATGGTGCCACAATGCTGACATCTAATGGACAAGTCGTTGTGATGCCTAACTCCTGACATCTAATGTGCTGTCGCATTACTGAAGTCTAGAAAACAAGCCTTCATCAGATCTGCACTGCTCTGCAGACTAAAAATACAACTAAATTTATTATTATAAAACTTCTTACTGCTGAATATCCATATTAAGTTCACTGTAAATCACTATCTATATTGTCCAAAAACATTAATTATAAGTTATCGAAAAATTTGTAATTTATTTTTGCAAAATATGTTACAGGTTAAAGATATATAATTGTTTATTTTCTAACGGCGGCGGGAATGGAGAAGTATCTGCTATAATTTTTCAGTTATGCTAAAAATATATTTTTTCAAACAAATTTAAAACTGTCGTCATTAAAAGGAATTAATGCACATTTTAAAGTAGAATTTGAAAAAGGGAAAGGCTAAAATAATTCTTCTTTCTTCAAAAAAAAAAAAACATTGAATAATAACAACAAGAAATAAATAAATGCGTGATAGCGATTTGAAAATGAAACAATTTCTGAAAAACAAAATCTTCTACTAAAGCGAGAGATTGAATAATCACGTTTTAAAAACTTTTAGCCTTCTAAAAAAAGCTTTTTTTTTTAGCAATATTTAGCTTTTAGAATACGAATTCTTCACAATAGAAAAATCCATTGTTAGTAGGATGCACAAAACATTAAGAAAATTAGCTTTAAAGTTGAATAAAACGATTTACATCAAAAGAATACGAAGAAAACAATTTCTTCACGCATTATTAATTCTTACTCTTCCAAATTAGGGAAGAAAACTATTTCAGTTCCATGTTCTTAAGAACTCAATTCAAAGTGGAAAAAAAATAACAATAATAAATCCAAAATAATACTTAAATGTTTTTCAATGTACCTCTGCTGTAATGTTACAAGACTCGTTTTCGAAAAGCTTTTAACAAAGCCATTCCCGACTCTTAGATTTTTCTTAACCCAAGAGCACGATGCTAATTGTTTTCAAGACGCACATCGAACGTGACCGTCAAATCCCAGGACACGCATTTAATGGAAAAATATCGACATTAATCCGGGAGATCTAAATCCATTTCTTCGTTGCCAACTCTCTTTGCTCTGCGAGCTGCATCCGCTAATTTTTAATTAATCTACCCAATCTTCCCTTCTTTGTCGGAGAAATGGCTGTCAAGACGTTCTTTCGTAAGACTTCCTGTGGAGCAGACAGCCGTCTTCAACAGATCTACAATTACACTTTAAACTGAAAAACAACTAAACTTGTTACTATAAAACTTTTCACTACGTAATATCCATATGAAGGTCACTGCTCATTACTATAGACATTGTCCAAAAGACCATATTTCTAAGTTATTGAAAAATTTTAAATTTATTTTTGCAGTACTAAGTCACAGATTAAAGATATTTCTTTAATACATATTTTTTTCGGGGAGGGGAGGGGGGAGGGGATGAGGAAGTAACTGCTATATTTTTTCAGTTGCGATAAAAATGCATTTTTTTTTTCTATAAAATTTTAAACTGTCTTCTTTAAAAGGAATTAATATAAATTTTAGAATATAATTTAAAAAAAAGGAATAGCTAAAATAATTTTTACCATAATTAATAAAAACATTGAACAACAACAAATAAATAAATAAATGCATGATAGTGATTTGAAAAGGAAACAATTTCTGGAAACAATATCTTCAACTAAAGCGAGAAATTGAATAAACACATTTTAAAAACCTTTCAGCACTTTTTAAAAACAGCTATTTCAACTTTAAAAATACGAATTCTTCCTAATAGAAAAATCCATTGTTAATATGAAGCCCAAAACATTAAGAAAATTAGCATTAAAGTTGAACAAAAACGACCTAAATAACCCGAATTCGAAAACAAAACAATTTCGAGAACAATTTCTTCACGCATTATAATTTTACTCTTCCAAATTAGGGAACAAACCATTTTAGTTCTCTAAGCAATACCATCATCTTAGTAAAACCTAAATAACACTGAATGTTGTTCAATATACCTCTGCTGTCATTTCACAAACATTTTATATCATATCATATCATTTCACACTCGTTTTCGAAAAGTTTTTAACAAAGCCATTTCCGTCTCTTATATTTCATTTAGCCTAAGTGTGCGACGCTAATTGTCTTCAAGACGCACATCGAATATGATCACGCATTTCCTGGAAAATCAACATCCTAATTTATTCTGGAAGATCTAAATCCATTTATCCGTTACCGACCCTCTTGCTCTGCGATCTGGATCTAATAAATTTTAATTAAACTACCCGATCTCCCTTCTTTGTCGGAGAAATAGCTGTCAAGACGTTCTTTCGTAAGAGTTTGAAGAACGCAAAGGTGGAACGTCATCTTTTGAGTTTAGGGAATAGCCATAAGTCGCACGGTGCTAAATCATATGAATACGGTGGTTTTGCAGCAATATGGGTTTCATTTTTGGCGAAAAAGTCACAAGAATCAGTGCAGTGTCAGCTGGCGCAATATCGTGAAGCAAAACCAAGAGTTTTCTTTCCATAAATGTGACGAATAGCAGTTTTTCGAATAGCTTCACGCAAACGACGCATAACACTCAAATAATATTCCTTGTTGACAGTTTGGTCCGGTGGAAGGAATTCATAATACACCACACCAAGGTAATCGAACTTTGGCGTGATCCATTCGGTCTTGCTTCTCACCGTCGTCACGATATTCGCTCAATTGATCGGTTGTTTCCGGGTCTTGAGCATAAATCCTAGTCTCATCTCCATCTGATGCATTTCAATTTGTCATGATAGTCAGAAAGCAATGTTTCACACATTTCAACGCGGCGCTGTTTTTCCAAAATAATCAGTGTTTTCGGTACCAACCAAAATTTGATGCGTTTCAGGTCAAAAACATCTTTTAAAATGGAATTTACCGATTCTTCTAAAATTTCAACATCAGCAGCAAAATCTATAATTGTAAATCGACGGTTTGTAAGCATCAAATCTATAATTTTTTGGACAGGAAATTCGTCAGTTGAGGTGGATGGTCGACCGGAGCTCTCTTCGTCTTCAACGCGTTCTCTGCCATACATTGAACAGTTTATACCACTTGTAAACCTTTCTTTTCGATATAGTTTACTCATCGAATGCCTTCTGCAACATTCTATACTTCTCCGCACAAGAATGTTCATTCCACAAACAAAATATAATGCAAGTTCTTTGCTCAATTTATTCAGATATTTTAAAAATCGTCCGGAATCACATTTAGCTCACAAAACCAAGCGTAACTGAAACACTAATGGATATTTTAACGTGAAATTTCACACAGTTGTTAAGAACAGTGCCAACCACCTAAAAAAAATTTGAAATTCCCTATGCCCGGGAAATTTAAATTGAAAATTGTTTTCACTTTTTGGGCGCAGTATATTATATAGTTTTATGATGTATATTTAATATAAAATATTTTAAGTGTTATTGACTGTCTCTTGCTACCTATTAGAAATCCATTTCACATAATTTTATTATTATTTTTTTTTATATTTAATACAACATCCCTGAATAACTGGATCATAAATTCGTTGAATAAGAAATATTTAGACAGTTAACAAAATAAAGATTAAGGGTATTGGTATTTGATTAGCGTTAGTGGTTATAATAATCTAAAGTTCCGTTTTAAACAAGTCTTGTAAAGGTTCTCTATAAAACAACTCGTTCTGCAAGGATCAGGTACCCTCTCTGACTGCCTACTAGGGGACTGAGTGTCCTCTCTTTTCGCCTGACTGCTTCACTGGATTGCTCGCATTTTATCTGCAACCCTCTTTTCTTTTACTATATATTTATCAGTTTTTATCCATATATACTTAAACCAACCTAACTTGGAAATGCCCCATTGAACATGTTCTGAAGTGATGACCAGTTTACCTTGATCTCTCCAGCCCTTTGTTCTCTCCAAGGTATTTCTGCCTCATTAATCCAGCATTTCCAAGAAATTCTCTGCGAATTTTTAAGGAACAATTCTTCTTTCCGATTCTTTTGTCTGTTGTATAATATGAGAATGGCGATGTTTCAGGCCCTATCGCGTTCCAAGATACCGTACCTAACATTAGATTCAAGTTCCGTACCTAACATTGAATCTGCTACATAGTCTTTCTGGTGACAAAGGATAACACATAAAAGTATCCTATAATTTAAAAAACAGCAACGATATTTCTGAAATAACTTTTTAATTTGTAATTTTAAAAGCATATCTGATAAGAAAATTTATAAATGGCAATACATTCGAACATGTATATGGCAATGGCATGTAAATTTATAAACGGCAATACATTCGTATTGTCATATATACGTGCTCGATTTTAAATCTGAAGTAGTAGAACAAAATTCCTCCTATTGAAGACAAAAAATACGGGAAATCCTCAATTTGGCTTTTTCATTCATTTTCACTTGTGGTAAATCTGCTGTAAAATATTCAGGTGGTTCTCAAATTCAGGAGCGGAGGCTGATAAGTGTAAAGGCATGACACAGAAAAAAATGCTCTTTATTCATAGTATAGAGTACAATAATTATCAGTGCATATAAAATGTTCATTGTTGTAAATAGTTTCCTTTATAACTATTATTAAGATCAGTATTTTGTAAGGAAAACACGTGTTAATTTTTTTCCCTTCAAAATGCCACAATGTTAAGATAATCTTGTACAAATCCTACATACAGACTTTTCACATACTTTTGAACTCTGTTGTTGTTCTCATACAACTGGCAATACAAAGACAGTTAATCTTGATGCCATAAGCAAGGTCTGCACAGCTGTTACTTACTTAGCACTACTCAGGGGGCAGGTATATCTTGAAGATAGGCTACGGACGCGAGTAACACTACCTCCTCCAATGATTTACGATCCTATGAGACCGGGAGCTATGGGTTCAAGTGGATCCCGAACCACTACAGACATCCGAGGCACATCCGAGACTCCAACTCGAAACCTGTGGGACCGAGTACCAGAGCATTCGACCAACAGCCCCTGTTTTAAACTCTAAAATTGCTTTTGGTTTGAATTTTTTTGTTATTAATCAAATTACAATTTTTTTACCAAGAAACTTTTCACTATAAAATGTACCAAGTTTGGTTAAATCTAAACCTAACTTGCACGATGGACTTGAGGATAAATATTTTTAATCTGACTAACAAATTTTGTAACTATGTAATAAATAATTTCATTCCTTATTTTTACGGAAACACAATTAAAATATTAACAGAGATATTTTTGTATACTTTTAAAGGTCTTTTCATTCATTATGCCTTACTAATATATGCGGTATTTCCATTATCATATTAATTAAATATTTTTATTCTGTGAAGAATAAAGATAATTCTCGATTTTGCTTCATTTTCATAAATATTTAAGCCAAAAAACAATTGAAATAAATAGATAATGATAGTAAAAAGAAAATTTGTACATTTTGAATTAGTAATTTTCTTACTTCAGTAACTTTAAATATATCGAAGCAAATTAGAAATCACAATAAATAAAATTTACCATTGTCGGCTTAGTAAATAATGATTTTTATTTCAGCCTTATTTTCTTTTTAATTATTACAATTTGGGACTGTACTTTCCTCCGGGAATTGAATTGTAGAAATTAAAATGAAATGACAAGCGTCCTATTCTAGTCTTTTCGAATTAATTAGAGCGTATTAAAAGAATAATCTGTTATTTATATTCTTGGAATGTTTCTTCCATCTGAAATTCGTTTGAATGCCATTTCCATTGTTTTCATTGCCGTCTGCAAAGTTAATTAGCTGAAAATCATTCATTGGTATGATGTTCTATAGTGAGACATTAAGGAGTTAATTAACAAAGAACATTTCAAACCTTTAGAATTAACCTTTTTCCTGGATTTTTTTAACTACTTTTAGAACTACAACATAAATCATGCCATAATACGGAATTGTTTGTAGCACTGAAAGGAAATTTAGTTTAGTTCATTGTTGTTCAGAAGATAATTCATTAACTTACTTTAAAACTAAATGCAGCTACAATAATTTGACCTTGACTTATGAATAGAAGTCATTCTTATTATCAACTTTTATTTCGAAACTCTGGTCTTATTTAAACTCATTTCTTTTTAAACTTTTCTAATTTTAACTTAAGACAGTTTTGTTTGTTTGATTATTGTTTACGGATTTCAAAGTAAAGACAGCTCAAACTTATATGCAAGGAGTCAAAAGTTCTTTGACGCACTTTAAGAAAAGCAATCGAAAGATTCATTAGAAGTTCGTTTAAGAACATTTTTAGGCCTGTAAGTGAGGCTGAGATGTTTTTTTTTTAGATCTTTCGACAAAGCAAAATGTTTCTCTTTGGTTACATTACATATTAAAATTTAAGGTAGTAGAATGCCTACCAATCGGAAACCGATCCTATTATGCTTCAGATTGGCTGTTCTGCGACTTGAACAAGAATACAAGAATATACGGGAAAATGTTTTTGCTATTCTTTATATTTTAAAAAGTGCCACACTAATATGTTTATTACATTGTAGAAAAACAGGTTTGGTTTGCCTCTTTATAGTCATTTTGTGCACACTTTAGCCTATTTTGACCGTGACTACAGTTTGGTATGCCTTCCGAACCACTCACAAACCTCCATGATACAGCCAGGATTCGAATCTGAAACCTGCGGTACCCAATTCCAGAGGGCTAACCAATTGGCCGTCAGGCCGTGAAGAAAGAACTGAATAATTCTCCTTAAATCTGTCTAAAGGATAGCAAACATGTTGCAGAAGTCAGCCTCAATAGTTACACAAAACTCAACTTCTTACTCCATAAACAATATAAGAAACATGAAAAACAGAAACCAATTAAATTTCAAATAGGGATGAGATACAAAGATGTTAACTAAGCTACAAATATTAATTTGTGAGCAGTTTTTATTACATATTTAACTAAATATTCAATTTTAGATTTCTATTATTTTACATGTGGATAACTATGATATGCAAACTTTACTCATTTATTAATTCCGCTTGGTTTGCCTTCTAAATTCATTTTTGTATGCCACCGGCAAGTTTCGAACCTGAAGAACCCAAGGCCAGATCGCTAGCCAATTGGCCATCATGCCGCAAACTTTTATTAGACTGCATTAAAAATTTTTTAGAAAACTTTGAAATCCAATTAATTATGAGTCACTATTGTAAAATTTTGAAAAAAATTTAAACTTTTACTTTAAAAAAATTAAACTGCGCAATTTTTAATTTATCTTGCACTTATAGTGTTAATTATTATATAGTAAAGTCTGAATATGTTACGTTTAAAAATTATTTCACTTACTACTTCATCAAAAATATTTACCATCACTTTAAATAAACTTGAAAAAAATGCCTACCACAACTTCAACTGAAACAACTCCAAAAAAAACACAACCTAAAAAAAAGTAGAAGAGAAGAAAATGAAGATCTAAAAAGTCCAGTTCCCGTAATAAAATTTACACCATGCTGCCACAACTCGGTTGCCATGACGACAACACGCCTCGAAAACTTCCATCTTTGGGTGGCGAAATTCAAAGAGTTATTGAGAGTGGCCGTTCATCTCAAGTGGACCTGAGACGGAAAGAGGCAGAAATTAATCTCGACGCAGAAAGGGAACTGATAGATAAGGCAGCGCTATCTGCGATTCTCGGGCGCTTTCAGAGGGACGCCATCAGTTGGGAGCGAAGCACCCGAGGGGGAAATCGTGTGTCTTTGTTTATTTATATAACTTATTATATGCGTACGATACTTTCAGCCCTGTGTGCCCTGCTCGTTTTCTATCGAAATAGCGAAGAAATGAAAATTTTGTTAGATTATGAATTGTTGATCATTTTCTATCCTTGCTATTTATTCAACTGATGAAATCGCTTCTAGTTGTTTTTATTTTGTTGCTGTTTTATCAGGATGAAATATTTGATTGAAAGAAAAACAAACGTCGTGAAGTTCTTTTTCATTATTACATACATTTTTTAATAAATATTTTTTGTTGTGAATCTCTTTTGGGATGTTTGCATTTGTAATGAGTGAGGTTCATGCCGATATGAAATTCATAAGTAGCTTGAAATACATTTTAAAAACAGTATCGTGTGTTATTATTTGGAGATATATCTCAATTTAGAGGAGTTGTAGATGTTTATAACAAGGCAACATTTTAATTTAGGTTATTTATCTAGAATCGCAGATTTCAGACACAGATTCAAACCTTATCACAGTTTACTACTATACGGCTTTCACGTTATAACAAAAGTTCTCTAAAGAAACACCTCGTTCTACATGGGTTAGGTACCCTCTCTGACCGCCTTCAACAGGACTGAGTGTCCCCCCTTTTCGCCTGACTGCTTCACTGGATTGCTCTGATTTTCTCTGCAGCATTCTTTTCCTTGTCTTCTATATAGATTCTCGCTATATAGATACGAAAACCAACTTCACTTAAAAGTGCTTCATTGAACCTGTTCTGAACGGATGACCAATTTATCTTGATCTGTCCTCTCTCCTACCGATGTCTGCTTCTTTAATCCAGCGTTTCGAAGAAAAATTTTTTGCGAATTTCTATGGAACATTCCTTCAATCTGTGTTGTATGGGAATTGAACGTGGATTCCGAACCCCTCACAATCATCCATGCCACCATCAGGAATCCAACATGAATCCTGTGGTACCAAATTCCAGAGATCTATCATTTGGCCATCAGGCCACTGAAGAAAAACAGGAGAATTATCCTTAACTCTGCCTAAACTATAGTAAATATGCTGCAAATGTCAACATTAATACGTAATGACAGAAAAGCTAAACTTCTTACTTCATAAAGCACAATAAGACATGAAAAAAAAAAAATCTACTGAATTTCAAATATGGATAATATACAAAGATGTTAACTAATCTACCAAAATAATTTCGTGAGTAGTTTTTTTTTTTTTTACTCATTTAATTAAACATTCAATTTCAGATTTCAGCATCTTACATGTGGATAACCATGTTATATAAACGTTACTCATTTATTGATTCTGCTTGGTTTGCCTCCTAAAAATCCTCTTTTGCATAACACCGCCAGGTTTCGAACTCGAGGCCTCTGGTACCCAAGGACAGAACACTGGCCAATTGGTCGTCAGGCCACAAACTTTTAATTGAGTGCATGTAATACACCAAACACCTTTGGAGACCAATTAATTATGAGTCACTATTGTCAAATTTTGAAAAATAATTATAAAAAGTCTTACTTTTAAAAATAAATCTGTGCAATATAATGTGATATTGACCATGTAGTGTTAACTATTATCGAACAAGTCTCATCAGGTTTAAAAGTATTTAACTTAATACTCCATCAAAAATATTTAACCATCCCGTTAAAGAAACTTAAAAGGAAATGCGTACCACAACTTCAACAGAAAAAAAAAATAAACAAACCGGAAAAAATATAGAAGAGAAGAAAATGAAGATCTAAAAAGGCCTGTTCTCATTAGAAAATTTACACCCTGCTGCCACAACTCGGTTGCCATGACGACAACACGCTTCGAAAACTTCCATTTTCGAGTGGCGAAATTCAAATTGTTATTTAGAGTGGCCGTTCATCCCACGTGGACCTGCGACGGAAAGAAGCAGAAATTCATCTCGACGCAGAAAGGGAACTTATAGATAAGGTAGCGCTTTCTGCGATTTTCGGGTGCTTTCAAAGGGACGCTATCAGTTGGGAGCGAAGCCCCCGAGGGGAAGTCGTGTGTCTTTCTTTATTTATTCAACTTATTGCATGCGTGCGTTACTTTCAGTTCTGTGTGTGTCTTACTCGTTTTTCTATCGAAATACTGAAGAAATAAAAAAAAAAGTTTTAGATTATAAATTGTTGATCATTTTCTATCCTTGTTATTTATTCAAAGGATGAAATCGCTTCTTGTTGTTTTTCCTTTTTTGCTGTTGTTGCTGTTTTATCAGGATGAAATATTTGAATTAAAGAAAAGCAAATGTCGTGAAGTTCTTTTCTATTATTGCATATACTTTTGATTAATATTTTCTGTGGATTATTTTTTTAAATCTTTTTTGGATGTTTGTATTTGTCAGGTTCATGCCGATATAAAATTTATGAATACATTGAAACTTATTTTATAAATTGTATCGATATTATTATTTGAATATATATCTCAATATAATGAAGTTGTGGGTGTTTGTAATTAAGGAAAACTTTAATTTAAGTTAATTTTTACCTTGATTTGTATATTTGCAGTAGATTGAAACAGGGAACGGTTATACAATAACCCATTATAACAGACTATTATAAAGCACCCACATTGTACCACGGCAATTTCGAACAATCCTTCCCAGATTCGAAATCTAGAAAATGTCACCTTCTCAATTTTATTTCTAATCAGACTTTTCACTCTTTGTTGCTAGCAAAGTTAATTTTCTGCCATTTGCATTAATCGTACCAATTTATTTAACAGACGTAGAAGCTTTGCGTTAGGGTTTTTATTCGACATTTCTAATTCTCTTATTTTCAAAATGACTGCACAAGACATCAGGGCATTTAAGACAACCTACCCAAAGCTATGCAGCTTTCTACCAGTTGAAATGATGAGGGAAGAAAAAAATGAAACTAACAATAATTTAAGTTATTTTTAAAAAACTGTTTTGAAAAAAAATTGAGGCAAGTCAGACAATGATGGCTTGGGGACAGTTTGGATCTGTCATACATGCATCCAGTCTTGCACTGTATTCACCCACCTTGGCATTCTAAAGCTTTCATACCACTGAGAAGTTCCTTTAAGCAACAACTGATGTCAACATCTTTGCATAGCAATGTGTATAGAATGCGGATGGCTTTTTATTTCTTCAGAAGATCTATCTTTGGTATTGTAAATATGCGACTGTATTTGAAATCGTCAAATTGGGAATAAATATTTTTAGGCGTTATTTTATTTCTCTCCCCCAGCCCCTTTTCTCTCGTAATTTTGATAATTTTAGTTAAAACTGCATTTTGTATTTCTTTATTTTGCTTTTTTGTACTTTTTATCTTAGAAGGGCCTCATGGCCGCGTGGCTAGCGTTTGGTACCACAAGTTTCGGGTTCGAGTCACGGATGGATGCTTGTAGGGGTTTGGTTCGGAATCCACTTTAAGCCGTAGGTCCCGGCCTAATAGGATCGTAGAGTGTAATGGGGATATTGTGACTCGTGCCCTTGGCATATCTTCAAGCTAGAGGTGTCCTCTGGGTATGTTAAATAAGTAACGTCGGTGGTGCTGTCCTTGCTTATAGCATAATGATAGCTGTCTAAATATTCGCCGGAGGCATTAGAAAAAAAAACTGCTTATATTAGATTGTTATATGTTTACTAATTCACATTACCGTTTTTTTAACTGTATTTTCTTAATGGTTTTACACGAAAACAATGAAAATTACAGAAAAAGTCGCGATTCTGAAAACAACTAAAACTAATACATTGGAAATACCATATCCATTAACGCATTCGTGTAACAATGAACTTTGTGAGAATAGAGAGTTTTTGAATACCGTATTTTGGACGTCCGTTATTCTTTTCTCTGTAGCGCGCATGCTCATAGGAAAGATTTTTACAGATACGCATGCGCAATTTCCTATGAGCATGCGCGCTAGGGAGAAAAGAATAACGGACGTCCAAAATACGGTATGCAAAAACTCTCTAATATTAACTGTAGTGATTCAATCCAGAAATCTACCAGACATGCCTTTGTGACGTCTGTGGTCAAGCCGTTGTGGTGTCACAATCCTGCTATCTATTGAACAAGTCTTTGTGTTGTCCGATTCCTGAAGTCTAGCGAACAAGCCTTCAACAGATCTGCACTGCATTCAAACTAAAACGCAACTAAACTTAGTATTATAAAACTTCTTACTACTGAATATCTATATTAAGTTCAATGTTCATTACTATCGATATTATTCTAGAATATCGAAAAAAATTTATAATTTAGTTTTGCAACATTATGCCACAGATTGAAGAGGTATCTTTGATATATATATTTTTTGATGGGGGTGAAGTGAGAAAGTATCTCCTTTAATTTTTCAGTTACGATAAAAATGAATTTTTTTCAAACAAATTTAAGACTGTTTTCTTTAAAAGGAATTAATGTACATTTTAAAATATTAATGTACATTTTAAAATGGAAAAGATAAAATAACTTTGACTTTAAACAAAACAAAACAAAAAAAAAAAAAAAAAACATTGAACAACAACAAAAAAAAAAAAAAAAAAAAAAGAAAATTCAGAAAGCGATTTGAAATTGAAACAATTTCTGAAAACAATGTATCCTACTAAAGCGAGAAATTGAATAATTCCATTTTAAAAACCTTTTATCTTTCTAAAAAAAGTTTCTTTTGCAGCTATTTTCAACTTTTAAGATACGAATTATTCATAATAGAAAAATCCATTGTTAATAGGATGTACAAAATATTCAGAGAATTAGCTTTAAATTTGAACAAAACGATCTACGTAAAAAGAACACGAAAAAAATTTCGAAAACTATTTCTTCACACTTTATTAACTCTTACTCTTCCAAATTAGAGAACAAAACCATTCCAGTTCCATGTTTTTAGGAACTCCATTCAAAATGAAAAATACCAATAACAACAAATATCCTAAATAATACTGAAATGTTTTTCATTGTACCTCTGCTGTAATTTAACAAGACTCGTTTTCGAAAAGCTATTAACAAAGCCATTACCGTCTCTCATATTTCGAGTGCGCGATGCTAATTGTCTTCAAGACGCACATCGAATATGATCATCAGATATCGGGAAACGCATTTCCTGGAAAAAATTTCAACATCCTAATTTATTCCAGGATATCTAATTCCATTTCTTCGTTACCAAGCCTCTTTTCTGTGCGACCTGGATCCAATGAATTTTAATTAAACTACCCAATCTCCCCTTCTTTGTCGGAGGAATGGCTGTCAAGACGTTCTTTCGTAAGACTTCCTGTGGAATGGAACGCCATGAACACCCCCGTCGGCTGACAGATCAATCCTTTGGTAAAGACGATAATTGAAAAGGCGTCCGCGACAGAACACGCGGACGAATCCTTTGAGCTTAATAAACGCGAAAACAGACATCCGTCTTGAGGCAGATTTCATTGTTGAGTGAACATTGTTTTGCATGGGAGAGAACAATGTTATAACATCATTACCTCATATATTATGCTTGTCACATTTTATGTAATGATTTGATTTATATAAACGCCTTTATATAATTGTTTTTATAGAAGCCTTTATATGATTGTTTTCTTATAAATGCCTTTTTATGATTGTTTTCCTATAAATGCCTTTTTATGATTGTTTTTATAAATGCCTTTTTATGAGTTTTTTTTTTTTTTATAAACGCCTTTTATATATACAGACCCTTTGATATGCCTTTCATTAATTTATAAAAATATATTATGTATTAAGAATATATGATATTAATTTATGAAAATATGTGTTCATTAATGAGTTTTACATTACAGGGTGATTATAATTGAAGTTCCATTTTCAAAATGCTGTTAAACAATAACCATTTGTCAAAATGAGTTCCAATTAAGATACTTGAAGGAACGGGAAATAGTACCATATAAGAAAGTTCCAATCAATATTCCACAGATTTTTTCAATTCAATTTGTTATAACCTCGCCGTGGTGGTCTGATATAGGTTAGTTATACGCAGTCACCGTTTATATTTGACTTTTTTCATTAATGGTGCAACTGCTGTAAAATATTCAGATGGCTCTCAAATTCAGGAGCGGAGGCTAATACGCGTAAATTCATGACAAAGAATAAAAATGTTCTTTATTCATGGTAGATGAGTACAATAATTATGAGTGTATATAAAATGTACATTGTTGTGAATAGTTTCCTTTATAACTGTTATTAAAATCTGTATTTTACAAGGAAAACCCGTGTCACTTTTTTCTTTAAAATGCCCCGAAGTTAAGAAACATAATCTTGTAAAAATCCTACTTACAGAAGTTTCATATACTTTTGAACTCTAAAAATTACTTTTCGTTTAATTTTTTTGTTCTTAATTTACAACTTATATACCAAGAAATATTTTCACTAATAAAAATGTACCAAGTGTCATTAAATCTAATCCTAACTTACACGATGAACGTAAAGATGAATATTTTATTCTGAATAACAAATTTTGTAACAATGTAATAAATAATTGCATTCCTTATTTTTACAGGAAAACAATTAAAATATTAACAGAGACATCTTTGTATACTTTTAAAAGGTCTTTTAATTAATTATGCCATAAGAATATATGCAGTTTTCCATTGTATTAATTAAATCTTTTTATTCTGAGTAGAATAAAGATAATTCTCTATTCTGGTTCATTTTCATAACTTTTCTAACCCAAAAAGCACTGGAAATGTACATAAAATAAAAGTAAAAAGAAAATACGTGCATTTTGAATGTATATGTATATTATATACTTAATTAAACATTGAATTTTAGATTTCGACATCTTAATGTGGATAACCATGATATACAAACTTTACTCATTTATTAACTCTGCTTGGTTTGCCTTCTAAATTCATTTTTGCATGCCATCGCCAGGTTTCGTACCTGAAGCCTTTGGTATCAAGGGCCAGAGTGCTAGACAATTGCCCATGAAGCCGCAAACTTTTATTAGAGATCAATTAATTATAAGTCACTATTGTAAAATTAAAAAAATAATTGAAAGTTTTACTTTAAAATAAAGTAAAACATGCAATTTAAAGTGATCTAGTATTTGTAGCGTTAATTATTATAGATTAAGTCTCAATGCGTCAGGTTAGTAAAAAGTATTTCACTTCCCACTCCATCAAAATTATTTAACCATCACATTAAAGAAACTTAAAAAGAAATCCCTACCACAACTTCAATTGAAGCAACTCCAACAGAAAGTAAAAAAGACACGATAGATGAAAATGAAGATCTAAAAATCCTGTTCTCGTTATAAAATTTACACCCTGCTACCACAACTCGGTTGCTATGACGACAACACGCCTCGAAAACTTCCATTTTGGGGGCGAAATTCAAAGGGTTATTTAGAGTGGCCGTTCATCCCACGTGGACCTGTGACGGAAAGAAGCAGAAATTAATCTCGACGCAGAAAGGGAATTGACGGATAAGGTAGCTCTATCTGCGATTCTCGGGCGCTTTCAAAGGAACGCCATCAGTTGGGATCGAAGCCCCCGAGGAAAATTCGTGCGTCTTTCTTTATTTATACAACTTATTATATGCGTACCTTACTTTCAGTTCTGTGTGCCCTGTTCGTTTTTTTTTTATTGAAATACTGAAGTGAAAAACATTTTTTAGTTTATAAATTGTTGATGATTTTCTAACCTTGTTATTTATTCAAATGATGAAATCGCTTCTTGTTGTTTTTCTTTTTGTTGCTGTTTTATCGGGATGAAATATTTGAATTAAAGAAAAACAAACATCGCGAAGTTATTTTCCATTATTGCATACCCTTTTTTGATTAATATTTTTGCTTAAAAACTTTTTTTGGCATGGTTCATGCTGATATAAAATTTATAAGTAACTTGAAATTTATTTTAAAAATAGTATCGATGTTATTATTATTGGAAGATATATCTCAATTTAAAGGAGTTGTGTGTGTTTGTAATTAGGAAACACTTTAATTTAAGTTAATTTTCATTTAGAATGTAGATTTGCAACAGATTTAAACTTAATCCCAAATAACTACCATACAATAACCTATTACGAACAGACTACTGTACAGCTTATGCGTCATACCACAGCAATTTAGAACAGGAGCTCTTAACGTAAACAGGGAACACTTTAATTTAAGTTTATTTTTATCTAGAATGTAGATTTGCAGCAGATCCAAATAAAACACAGGGAATTGTTATACGATAACCCATTATATTAGACTATTATGCGCCATCGCCGCTTTCCCAGATTCGAAAACTGGTACTGCGTGCATTTATTCATTTTATCTCTTCCTCTTTTTTAACATTATCTTAATATTATTTTAATAATTCTATTAAAAATCGCATTTGTATTTTACTGCGAGTCTTTTTAAATGTTTAAAATGAATGGATATTATATCCATTTTATTTATTTATTTATATAAGTTTCTATATTTTTTTATCTCAGTGGTTATATGTTTACTTCATATAACTATTTTCAACTGAATTTTTCTTAATGATTTTTCAAGAAGACAAAGAAAAGGTCACGATATTGATACAACTAAAAATAACAGATCGTAAATGTCATATCCTTTATCACAATTATTTAACAAAGAACTTTTTGTGAATTGGAATTGTAGTGTCTCATACTTAAAATCTAACGGTCAAGACTCCTAAATCCTGATGTCTAGCGTCCTGATGTCTTTTCCTAAATCCTGATGTCTAGCGCACAGTCCTTTGTGGTGTAACAATCCTGACGTCCGATGGACAAATCTTTGTGAGGTCTAACACCTGACATCTAATGGATAAGTTTTTGGGATGTCTAACTCCTGACATCTAATGGACAAGTATTAGTGATGTCCAACTCCTGACATCTTTGTGCTGTTGCTTACTGAAGTCTAGCAAACAAGCCTTCAACTGATCTGCATTGCACTGCAGACTAAAAAAACAACTAAACTTGCTATTATAAAACTTCTTACTACTGAATACCCATATTAAATTCATTGTACATTACTATCTGTATTGTCCAAAATACATTAATTATAAATTAACGAAAAAAATTGTAATTTATTTTTGCAAAATATGTTACAGGTTAAAGAGAATTCTTTAATATATATTTTTATTGAGGGACCGGGAATAAATGAGGAAGTATCTACTATAATTTTGCAGTTATGATAAAAATGATTTTTTTGCAACAAATTTAAAACTGTGTACTTTAAAAGGAATTAATGAACATTTTAAAATAGAATTTTAAAAAATTAAGGGCTAAAACAATTTTTACTTTAGATAAAAGAAAAATATTGAATAACAACAACAACAAAAAAAAATAATAATAAATGCATGACAACGATTTGAAAATGAAACAATTTCTGAAAACAATGTCTTCTACTAAAGCGAGAAATTGAATAATCACATTTTAAAAACCTTTTAGTCTTCCAAGAAAAGCTTTTTTCAACTTTTAAAGTGTGAATTCTTCCTAAGAGAAAATCCATTGTTAATATGATGCACAGAACATTAAGAAAATTAGCTTTAAAACTAAACAAAACGATCTACACAAAAAGAATACAGAAATAAAAAAAAAAATTTCTTCACGCATTATTAATACTTACTCTTCCAAATTAGGGAACAAAACCATTTGAGCTCCTTGTTTTTAAGAACTCAATTCAAAAAGGAGAAAAAAAAAAAAAAAACCTAAAGAATAATGAAATGTTTTTCAATATACCACTGCTGTAATTTCACAAGACTCGTTTTCGAAAAGCTTTTAACAAAGTCAATAATTGTCTTTAAGACGCACATCGAATATGATCATCAAATGCCGGAAATGCCGAGCCATTTCCTGAAAAATATGAACATCCTAATTTATTCCGGGAGATCTAAATCCGTTTCTTCGTTACCACCCTTCTTTGCTATGAGCTGGATCCACTAAATTTTAATTAAACTACATAATCTTCCCTTCTTTGTCTGAGAAATGGCTGTCAGGACGTTCTTTTGTAAGACTTCCTGTGGAATGGAACGCCATGAACACCCCCGTCGGCTGACAGAACAATCTTTGGTAAGACGATAATTGAAAAGGCGTCCGCGACAGAACACGCGCTGAGCTTAATGAACGCGAAAACAGACAGCCGTCTTAAAGCGCGCTTCATTGTTGGGCGAACATTGTTTTGCATGCAAGAGAGCGAACAATATTCTACATCATTACCTTATAGTATCCTTGTTGCATTTTATATAATGCATTTGATATATATAAATGTCTTATTATGGTTGTGTTTTTATAAATGCCTTTTTTTTAATTGTTTTCTTTTATAAATGTCTATTTAGATTCATGCCTTTTATATGCCTTTTATATGCCTTTAATTAATTTATAAAATATATTATACTTTAGGATTATATGGTATAGTTTTATGGAAATATTTCCATTATAATAATGGTTATTATTATATGGCATGGCACGTATTTGTTTTTCTCAATCCTGACATCTAGTGGGCAAGTATTTTCGGGGTCTCAATCGTGAAGTCTGGCAAGCAAATCTTCAATCGATTATTTTCTACACTGCATTGTAAAGTAATTTGTTAATATAAAACTTCTTACTACTGAACATCCCTCTTAATTTCGCTATTCATTAGTATTCAGCTTAAGTCCAAAAAAAATTAATTAATTAATTCTGAAATATAGAAAAAATTTGTAATTTTTTTGTGCAATATTATGTTACAGTTTAAAGATATTTCTTTAATATATATTGTTTTAAATGAGGTAGGAGAAAGGAGGAAGTATGTGCTATAATTTTTAGTTATGCGAAACAAATTTTTTCAAACAATTTCAAAATTTTTCAAAACAAATTTAAAATGTTTTTTTTAAAAAGGAATTAATATACATTTAAAATAGAATTTAAAAAAAAAAAGAAAGAAAGGCTAAAATTTTTTATCTTTGTTATAAAAAAAATTAAGAACAAACATAATAAATGCGTGATAACGATTTGAAAATAGAACAATTTCTTAAAACAATGTCTTCTACTAAAGCGAGAAATTGAATAATCACATTTAAAAACCTGTCAGCCTTCTAAAAAGCTTTTATTCAACTTTTAAAATGCGAATTCTTCCTAACAGAAAAATCTATTGTTAATATGATGCACAAAACATTAAAGAAAATTAGCTTTAAATTTGATAAAAAAAATATCTACATAAAGATAATACGAAAAAAACAATTTCGAAAACAATTTCTTCACGCATTATTAATACGTACTCTTCCAAATTAGGAACAAAACCACTTCAATTCCATGTTTTTAAGAACTCGATTCAAATGGGAAAAAAAAAAACAATAAAAAAGATAAACAAATCTGAATGTTTTTCAATATAGCTCTGCTGTAATTTTGCAAGACTCGTTTTCGAAAAGCTTTTAACAGAGCCATTACCGTCTCTTATATTTCATTTGGCACAAGTACGCGATGCTAATTGTCCTCAAGACGCACATCGAACAGGATCATCAAATGCCTGGACACGCATTTCCTGGAAAAATACCAACATCCTAATTTATTCCAGGAGATATAAAATCCAGTTCTTTTCGTTACCTGCCCTCTTTTGCTCTGTGAGCTGGATCCAATAAATTTTAATTAAACTACCCTATCTCCCTTCTTTGTCGGAGGAATGGCTGTCAGGACGTTCTTTCGTAAGACTTCCTGCGGGAATCGTTTGGAGGAACGCCAGCGACATCCTCGCGTCGGCTGACAGATCAATCCTTCCGTAAGACGATAATTGAAAAGGCGTCCGCGACAGAAACACACGTTGAGCTTAGTAAACGCGAAAACAGACAGCCCTCTTGAGGGCATTGTTGGGCGAACATTGTTTTGCATGCTAGGGAACGAACAACGTTAGACATCATTGCTGCATTTTATGTACTGCATTTAACTTAAAGGTTTATATGCTTTTTTTTTGATATAGGCTTTTTATATGCCTTTGATTAATATATAAATTATATTATGTTTTAGGACTATATGATATTGATTTATGAAAAATATTCTATTCGTTAACGATTTATAATTTTAACTATTAAATAATATTAATTCATTGTTGTATCATTATTATAGGGATCATGATTATTTAACCAATGATTATATATAACTAAATAATATCGATACAAAATAGTTATTTTTTAATATACATTGATTATATATCACAATATTGATAACTTATTTATATTATTGATGTTATATAATATTAATTAAAGCATAATGCCTATTAATTATTATACAATAGCGGTTAAATTACATAATTATATGAGTTTAAGAAATGAGAAAGTAGACATCCGTCTTAAGGCAGATTTCATTTATTGGATAAATTACTTTACATGTAAATGAACGAATAAATCCTTGTTGCATTTGATATAAGACATTTTTTTTAGTCATGAAGCCTTTTAATGTTTTATTATACGCCTTCAATTAATGAATTTTACAAAGGTGTAAGGATTATGTGATATTGATTTATAAAAATATTTACATTATAATATTATTTAATAATAATATTTATGTTATTACTTTGCATTAAACAAAGATAATTTTAACGTTGCATCATTGTAATCTTTGAGATTATGCAAGCATGATTATGTGTATAGCTATATAACATTCATAATTTTTTTTTATTATTGATCATCATTTACACAATATTAGTAAACTGTTTATATTATTGACAATATGTTATATAATATTGATTGCAATTTAATGACTTGCTAATATAATACTCTTTTATGTAATCTTAATTAAACTTATAAAATAAAAGCCATATCTTCTAAGATGAAAAATACTGCAATAATGCATTGAATTATCACTTAATTAGTGTATTTTATCTATACATTTAAATGCATTTAATATGTTAAATTTAGATAATGCTTTTACTTGATCATATTATATGCATTTTTTTATTGAATTTTAATAAGTGATAGGAAGTCCCACCCCATGCTTGGCTATTTTTGCCATCTTCATTTTATTCTATCATGAGATTAAGTGTAAGATGCTAATACTAAAGGGCTGATGAATAAAATGGTTGTATTTTTTATAATTAAATGTTAATGTATATATATATATATATATATATATATATTCTCCTGTAATAAAATATAAATTTCACCCATGCACAATTTTAAATATGTTTTAAGATTTCACTTTTGAAGTTCATGCTTTACTGGATGCATTTTTTAGTTTATTATAATTCACCATTTTATATCGTAAAAAGAACAGATCTTCATTAATTGTATTAAAATGGATTAAAATGAAAATAAATACTTCGTTATAACTGCCATCATTTTTAATTCAGAGAGCTTTAAAATGGAGCTGTTTTATTTTTAGAATAAAAAATAAAACGGTAATTGAATACCCAGAATTTAATATGCATCAATTAAAATTAACAGTAATTTAATATACATTATTTAAATTTAACAGTAATTTAATATAAATTAATTTATTATACATAATAATCCACTCTACAACAAAATAAAATTTAATATACATTTATCTCTTTTGAAATATAAAGGAAATTCAGATTTCCATCTTTGCATCTTAATTAAAGTGCAATATTTACTACTGGAATAAAAGTGAAATAGGATGCCATAAAAACACATTTCTTTTTTAAACTGTAACTATTAAAATTGATGTACTTTGGAAAGACAATGAAATCCGAACAGCAAACACAAGGCCTCCAAGAATCCTTATTTTTTAGGAGAGTGGAGACGTTTTTTATCATTCATGTAAAAACATAAAATCCAGTCTGAGCAAGCAAGTTCAGAACAATGTAAACAGAGACAGATTACTTGTTTTTTATGTGATCCCAAGATGCATAATGGTACAAAAATATAGGTTCTTTTTTTTCTGCAGATTTCTTTTACAAAAATAGACACTGTAACATTGTTCGAAAGATTGAAACAATTTATTTCGATATTTCTTAACGATGTCTACAAAACATTATTTTTTAAAAATAACTTTGTATTTTGAAATAAATTACTTCTAAATGTTTCTTTCAAAGTGATCTTTGTGTATTTTTTTTCAAATCTGCAATATATAATATTGCCACATTTTTTTTAAAACAACAATTACTTACCATTTCAATATTTATTAGAAATAATAATTAAATAAATAACCAATTTAAACGATTTTTCTCTGAGTAATCTTTAATATTATTTCATTGCAATCATCAACCGTAGCAGTAGGTTGATTGAACATTGCTGAAGCTAATTTGCATATAATAAATATAAAGCATATATATTTTATTTAAAATATATTTTTAAATAAAATATATATGCTTTATATAATTTTCTAGAGGCCTGATGACTGAGTGTCCGGCTCTCGGTACCACAGGCTTCGAGTTCGTGTCCTCGCGGTGCTTTTTTTTTTCGAATCCACTTTAAACCATAGGTCCCGGTCTAAATATGATCGTAGAGCTATGTGGAGGTAGTGTTACTCGCGTCTATAACATATCTTTTTAAGTTACACGTGCCCCCTGGGTAGTGCTAAATGAGTAACAGCTTTCGTCGGTAGTCCACTTTGGGCTGCTCACAGGGACATGACCAATACGACCCAGTCCTCGACACAATTAAATATATATATAATTTTATAGTACAGTATCATCTAAATTATGGAGGAATTTATTATGAATTAGTTATTATTTGTTAATTTATTATCACTTACTATTAAGAAAGTCGAATAAAATTCCAATATTTTCATTTGAATGTAGACAAAGTTATTGTGGAAAATTAAAATTATCTTCGAAGATCTTATTGTACTCAAGATGAATGGTTAGCAGACATGAAAATACAGATCTAAATTAATAAATTATGCCTTTAACAGAAAAGTCACGTAGGATTTATTTTACCAAATATACTATTGTTGTTTTTGCACATTTTGTAAAGTAATCCGCAATTAAAACGGCACACATGTTGCATATTTAGCGTTATTCAGTACACTATTGGGATCTTCTGCGAAGAGGCCACAATTTGCCACATATATTGAAACACCCCTAGGGGGAGTAGATAAGCACCCTTCTCATACCAGTGCATCTCAATCAGAATTTTCCTACCCTTTCCTTTCATAAAAACTTTTTTGTGAGTACAACTCCCTTCTCTCGTATCATATACTATTACGTAATTTTCAACCGCATAAACTAAAGTTATAAGTTCATAGCAATTATAAAATTTGATAAGCAAGTTTTTTTTTACAAGACCTTCAAGAATTACGATGTGATGCTTATGCTTATTTAATGGAGCTGAGTATTTTTTTTTTAATCTAATTCATATGAATACAAATATAATCTGGGTATATGCATAGTCACGCAATATGATTGATGGTAGGCAGGATTAGTAGAGAACGGATAGTATTGTATTGTAGATGTGTATTACTCCACTTATTAATATTACTTTCACGCACCCAAGTAGTCCTCTACATACCCAAGGTTCGAAAGCACTACGGATTAATCGTGACCATAACCAGCTTAGACATGAGAGAGCTTAAAACGATTTTTGTAGCATTTCAAACCAGACATATTTAATCTGAAAATGTTACCCACCAAGCTATTATGGCATTTTTTTTACTAAATATTATGAACGTAATTTTGAGTAGCACTTTTCGAATTTGAATTCATTTTGAATTACACTGAAATTTTCTTCTCTGTTATTTCCGACTAATAAGACGATTTCCAAAACAACACATATTTTATTATTTGATCGAATATTTAATTAATTTGTAATGATATTACTGACTGTTTAATGTTATGAATTTATCCGAAATATAAAATTATAATAGTAATAATGCTAAATAAATAAATAAAACTATATTTTTAATTTTTCTGATTCACTTAAACTACATTTTCACAATTTTAAATACAAAGCTTGCTTAAAAAATAAACAAACAACCAATTAATTTTCTGGTAATTCTAATAGATGAATTAAACTATTATTAAATTATTAAATGGAGCTTAATAAGCGGTGAATTAAAGTATTATCCAGTAAATATTTGAACTATTATTTAGTAGATGTTTGAATTTTAAACTATTATCCAGTAGATATTTAAATTATTATTATGTAAATATTTTTTTGTCATGAATTTTATTCTTTTATTGTTTAAGCAATTTTTTTAATTATATTTTTTTGCCTAAACATTCTATAATTGTGTTAAGTATTTTTGTATAAAAATAAATTATTTGGATATTCATTAATTGTCACTAAAGAAAACAAAATTCTTCGAACAATCCCCACTGTTCAGCTTGAAAGTTGCTTTTGCAAGACAAATTGGATAGCTCATAATAACTCTAAATCAAACTTCCTGTATTGGGTGCATAGAGCAAAAACTTTATGCCATGTCATTTCTGGACCCAATTATCTAAGAATAGGATAACTACCGTCAATATCTCCTTGTGAAAAGAAAAGAGTGTCACAATAAATGCCCGCACTGGAAAGTCGTAAAGTCAAAATTGGAAAATGTCAAAGCATCTTCAAAATGTGAGTTTATTTCATGCCAACCATAAAAAAAAAAGACTGTCTAAGAAATTAATGGTATTTTTTTTATTAAAACGATGAATAATTTGCACTTGAACCTCTGCAATCCATACACCCTCGCACTGTGGAATACCACGTCCACGAGAAAAGGCTTGAGAAGAACGGATGTCAAATTTAAGTGGCAAAATGATAATTCTTCCCTCTTTGTCTGATACAGCGAATATTAAAGGGCGATAATGAGAGTGGACCATGAAACCAGTAATCAAGTAAAGAAGTAAGTGTGCATTCAAACTTTCTTAAAATATAAAGATACCTTTGAAAATTAAGAAAAAAAAAAAAAAAGAGGGAAAGGAGAAAAGAAGGAAAAGAGAGTAGGACGTCAGTAATGATACCAAGTAAGAACAGGAATGCGATAGCAGAAGATGAGCCAGGGGAAAATTTGTCGCCCTTAATGATAAAAAAAAAAAAGGGCTATTGAACTAATAGAAGAATGCGGTCATGCAATTATGACAAATGGCAACCCATCAGGGACCTCAGGATAGCCATGTGCTGTAACCACTAACAATTAATGAAAGACTAGATGAGCGCTAAATACAATCGCTGAAAATCTACTGCACAATAGTCCGCCCTAAAAGAGCTACCATAAGTAGGACTTGTTGAATTAAGAACAGTTTTCTGCAAGTAATAAATTGTCAAAAATATTAGAAATAAAATTAGGTGTGTGTACACACACACGCATATATATATAATGCATATGTAAGCATATTAATAACTTTATGTGCATAATTCCAACTGGTTGTTATTGATTAATATGTTTAATTATCTCTTTACACTTTCACTGCTGTTCTCATGCCTGCGCGTAATCTATATTGTATTCCTTTTTTCATGTTTCATAAGTATTCCCTTTAAAATCACAAGCTTCTGAAATATTGCGAATATGTCAGGCAAAAGAAAAACAGTGGTGAGGATAATGTGATGGAAGAATAATTAATGATTGTTTTTTTTTTTTGGACAATACGATAAGAATTTCCACAAACGCAAAGTAATTATTATTTATTTTTTGAAGAAATCAATATTTTATTTATTTGGCCTTTTTTGTTAAGGGAACAACATCGTTACTCCAAAAAAGTATTATATGGATGACATAAACAAAGATTTTAAAAAGCATCACTTAATCATTTAAAAGAAAAATAAAGAAGAAGATTCGATGTTGCCTAACAATATACAATATATTAGTATTATAAGGAGATAAGTATGAAAAAATATATACTTTCGAGACTTTGAAGAAACCAATAGTTACAAATGAATAAAAAGGCTAATAATCTTTGCCAAATTAGAAAAATGAGATCTTTAAAATCAAAATATTTTGGTGAGAACTGTTTTTGATGAAGCGGGGAAAACACATCTCCTACCATTTCCGATATGTATTTAATGTCTTTGAGATTAAAAACAATGACAGAGATTCATGCTATCCTAAAATTAAAAATATATTTGCTAAACAAATTTTCACGCCTTAATTATTTTTGCATGCTTTTTGACACATAAATTATGTATAATTTTTAATTCAATTCTTTCAAATTAATGCGTATATTTTTTATGCATTTTATTTCCAAAATCCACTATCAATGAAATAAATAGTTATTTTGAAAACGATAGGATCATAAATCCCATCAATTAATAAATACCCATCAATCGCAATAAAAGATTGCAAGCACTACAAATAAATCTATATATATATATATTTCTGAATTGTTTATTTATTTATTTATTTTTGGATATTATATAACGCTTTTTAAATAACTTTTTTGAAATTTCTGATGTTTTAATCATATTAAAATTCTAAAAATTAAATTAAAATAAGAAATTTTTTTACTTGTCTTAAGATTTATATCATCTAAGTTAAAAACCGGCTTATTTTACTCTCGCATTCTTAGATACTTAGATAAGCAACTTTTGTCCAATGTTACCATTGCACAAAAGGTTGAAATCGGTAGCAGGATCTGTTGCAGTTACTATTTTTAAAAGAGAAGATACATGGAGCAATTGTGATAAGTGTGTGTGAGCATTTCGTTACACCAATGTGTATCAGTGGAAGTTTTCAATAAACTTTCTAATACGACTCGGGCATACAGAGAATTATTCTGAAAATTATTCTTATAAAGATAATTGATAAGGGATAATATTGTGGCTCGCATACCTTCTTGTAAACGTGTCATTCAGTTTTAAATGTATTAGTTAAATTTAATTTTTACATTGTCGTATCCTATTTTTTGTGTTGGTCTAGAATTGCATAAATCTCTGTGTTTAATGTATAATGTATCATATATATATATATTTTTTTATCTTATTTTTCTTTATCATTATTTGACACAACTTTCAGTTGATATATATATATATGTATATGAATTTTATTGATACCAAAAATACTTAATCGAACCACCACCCGCCATCAGCAACTCTGTCGCGTTCTTTTTCTGCCCTTGCTCTTACATTGGTCTCCCTCGTACAAGACAAACAGCCTTATATGGAGTTACATCTCTTGTTTGTGGCCCCATCTGTTGTCTTTTATAATAACAAATAGTTTACTATATATATATATATATATACAGAGAGAGAGAGGGAGAATAAATAAAATTAGCAGTAGTTTATATTTCCATTGCGAAAAGTAATGAAAATTTTTTGAATAGCTCTGTCTGTGGTCTATATCACAAAGGATGTGAAAGACAGCTCTATCTGTGTGGTCTGTATCCCAAAGGATGTGAAAGACAACTCTGTCTGTGTGGTCTGTATCCCAAAGGATGTGAAAGACAACTCTGTCTGTGTGGTCTGTATCCCAAAGGATGTGAAAGACAACTCTGTCTGTGTGGTCTGTATCCCAAAGGATGTGAAAGACAACTCTGTCTGTGTGGTCTGTATCCCAAAGGATGTGAAAGACAACTCTGTCTGTGTGGTCTGTATCACAAAGGATGTAAAAGACAGCTCATCCTGCAATGCCTTATGATTCCAATTACAGTTTCTTCATCCAATTCCGGTTTGTGGTAGAAAGATGTCACAATGATAGCCGCTTTAAAAGTAGTAAAAGTCAAGACTAACAATTACCTGACTTAAAGTGATTCTTGATAGCAAGAATTTTTTTGCATGGACACGAGTTCCAACGTGGATTGGTCAAGAGACCATCCACCTGGGAGTAATGCAAAGAATTTCTCTTCAAACCAATAGCCGTCTTAATTCTGGGGTTGTTTTACATCAGGTTCCAGATACGAAAAATAATTTTTATATAAAATATAGTAAATTATTTCATTAATTATTAGAAATTAAAAAAATAATTTACTTTTTATTTGCAAATTATTTATTTACGATTATAGTGTATGGTGCCCTTTATTTTTCATTCATTTAGATTTATTTGTAAAAAATACCTATTCCTAAAGACCAATAAAAAACAAAGCTGTCTATCACACACATACCTAAAAATGATTTATTACACCTCCGCTGCAGCTCGATACAAGATGGACAAGACAAGACTTGCAGAATGTTTGGAGAGCTGCGACGGAAGTTTGGGACAGATATCTGGTATCTAAAAACTAGGACAAGTAAAATAAGGACACAAATACACTTTGCTGCTAATACATTATACACACTGTCATATAAGAATAAAGGATCTAAACATAGAAGAGGAACACACAGAATTCTAATATATTATGAAAAATGTTGATATTTTCATATTGAGCCCATTGTATTTTCTGTGCACTTTAAAAATGAATAATAAAAGTAGGATTTTATGAAACTTAACAAAATGAATGAAAAAATCAACATGGATCTAATAAAATCAATGGATTTATGATGAAACCAATCGCTTTTAATTAAGTTAATGTAATTAAATTTCCTTGCAGTTTAAAAAAATGTTTTTACAATATACAAATAAATTTATTTTTATTAATCTATTTTCATAAAAAGTTTTAAATACCAGAACTGAATTCTATACTTAAGGATTTAAAATGTGTTCAATAATTTGACATTTGTTAATTATTAAATCATAATAAAATGAACGAATAATATAATTCCATCTACTATTATTGAAAAATACATATTGTATATTATATAATCTAATTGTATTTACATATGTAATGTGTAGATTATGTAAGGTATTTAAAAAAGCGGTAAATGACTGAAATTTGGTATTAAGTAACATTTGGCAAACTGTTACATTTTCACGTGGAATCATGGGAAGTCAGAAGACATTTTCTGCTATCCAATTATATTCCTCTCACTGCCAGAAAAATTCTCTTGTTAGTTAATCATGTGTCTCTTACTGTCAATCCAACATGGTTTTTGGAGAAGTGACAATAACTATGGGAATATATATAAATAGCATTTTTTTGACCAAACACTGCTACCTTACATTTGTAATTATTTCCTTTTACCAATAAAACTTACTTAATAAAAATTAAGTATTCACACAAATTGCACATCCTTCCATCTTAATGTCGTGTTAAGAAGGTTATTTTCCGATTTAAAAAAAAAAATGTAATTTTTTGATAGAAATATATCCAGTTATACATATGATATGAAAAACTTAATTTTCGTTAACGATGTTAACCGATAGTGCTAACAAAAATTTAATTTTAATTTTAATACACTTTAAGCGTACAGTTTACAATTTGTGAACACATTATGCGCATGAGTATAATCGACAATGTTAATTTGAATTGTAACATACTTATCATGAGTACTAAGAGAAAAGTTACGTTTTTAGTATTATATTTTCTTTATTCAACATTTGGACTGATTTTATTTTCCCTATAAATAACTCGATACACAGGGTAAAAATTATTAAAAAATCACATTTTGATTTTTTTTTCTTAAAATGTTATATTAAAAGTTATATATTATTTTTAAAAAGATTTCTTACGATAAATTTTTCGTAACAATGCATATGTTAATTCATTAAATAAAATAATAGATTTATTTATAATCTTAAAAATGTTTAAAAAGTCTTTAATAAAATTGATAAAAAAAAAGTATGGTTTTGAACATGCAAACTTCTTATACTGAAATATTATTGATTTTTCTTAAATTCATTTCGGAAAAAAGCAATAAAAAAATTTATGCGTAAAAAAATCGATTTGTTGATCCCTTTATTAAATATATCCTACAAGAATAACATTCTTTTTAGAAGAAATTCATTTTGTACTATATTTCTTAATAATTTACAAACAGAGTTGTTCTATCATTTCTCGATATCAGTAAGCATATTTTACTTTGACAAGTTTTGTTGACAAATTTATTAAAGATGATGAATTAGATTTAAGAGAAAAAGTGTGTATTGTGTAATACTTTGTAAATGTATTATATCATCGCAAACTCTCATAACTTTAAGCGATTAGAGCAATCTTATTTGCAAAACATTCTCTCTAATGTACATCTATAATTTCATCTATAATAAAAATTACATCTATGCACATCTATAATAAAAATTTTTAAAAATCAATAAATGACAACTATCCATCAATAAAAATTTTCATTATAAATATAAATAAAAAGAATGCTTTAAATACGTTAAATCTACATGGAATTAAAGATAACGTAGTCGCGTTTGTGAAAGTTGAATTTAGCTGGAGTTAAATTTAACTCAATTCTGGAATGATACGTTAGTGAATCTTTCCTAAATAAGAGTTTAATTTTTTATGACAGATGTTAAAATCAACTGCTAATGAGAAAAAAACATTTCTATCCGAAGAGTTGAATCAAATTGGGTTAAAATTCGAGTTACTCCTAACGGAATCCTGTCTCCTGGTCGAGTACCACCACAAACCATAAATTCTTCGTTTTATTTACTGTTGTTGAAAAAGCTAAATCTCGTCAATGTAGTTAAATTAACAAATACATTAATATTTACGTAAGCAAATTTATAAGCATAAATGTACTTCACTTTACGTTTATAAGTTATTTTTTATACTTCACTTTACGTTTTACATTTAATTATTTTTAAATGAATTTTTTCTGTAAAATTTGTAGTCATAAATTACAGTTTTAATAAATAATCAATTTGAATTTTTTTCCTAAGCGTTACGAAAGTAAGAAATCAAATAATTAAATAAAATTTAATATTTTCATAAAGTATAAGGAAAAATTTAAATGAAAAAAAAATATAAAAATTAATGCTTCTTAAAGTATTTGAATATTTTTTTATTAAATTAGTTGGAAACTTTATGTTTATATATAATTTCTTAAAAATTGATAATAAGTAAATGTAACCTTTTAAGGTATTTAAACCATTCGTTAATTTTTTTTAGAATTTATAAACTAATTCAATACCGATCTTTTTCTTTAAAATTAAAAATATTACATCTTTTTTCTACAAAGAAAAACATTTTTACATTTCTCTCCTTGTATAAGACATAAAATAAGCAAAACAAGATTTTCCTTACATTGCGAGCAATGCTTTAACTAAATTTTTAATTAGAAATTTTACTTATTATTTATTAAAACTGCTGGAATTTATAATCCTCTAGTTAAAAATTAATTCAATTTACGTTAGTTTTTAAATACAGTATTAATAATATAATAAAAAAATCATTGCAAATTTTAGCTTTTTTTTTTTTTCAGTTAAAAATAGAACTGATTTTTAGAAAATAAAACTATATTATAAACCCATATTATTATATTAGAAATAATTAATATTTAATAAATAATTTATTTTAAAATAATTTAATGTTTTAAAAGAATACTAACAAAAATTCAGCAATTAATTTAAATTCATTACTTCAATATACCATTAAAATAAATTAATTTAAAAATTAATAATAAATATTTACTAGAAATTTATCATGTATTTAAATAATGTTTTTAAATTTTGTTTTGGTAATTTAAAAAGTTTAAAATTTTGAAATTTTATAATAATACGATAATTTTTAAATAAGTTATTCTAGTAATAAAGTAATAAATATAATATAAAGTAATAAATATATAATATAAAATAATAAAATAAAATTTCTAGTAATAAATATTTACTAGAAATTTACCATGTATTTAAATAATGTTTTTAAAATTTTGTATCGATAATTTAAAAGTTTAAAATTTTGAAGTTTTAAAATAATACAATTTTTAAATAAGTTATTCTAAAAATTTTCATTAATTATTAGCCTTTTCGTACTTTTTATCTTCGTACCTCATCATGGTGTAAAAAAACTATATTGTACTTTGATATAATTTTTTTATATTATTAAAAATCACAGTAATTTCATATTGAAGATTTTTTATATTGACACATACAAAGCAGCTTGACTCAGATGAAGAAAAAAAAACATTTTTTTTTTTTTTTACTTTCATAATCACAAAAAAAAAAAAAAAAAATTAATTGTTAAATAAAGAAAAAAGTTGGTGACCATCATGATAATAATAAAGTATCAGCCAAATTTGATATGTAAATTAGTAGACAAATATGAAAACATATTCTTCGAAACAATCTCAGCAGTAAGTGCAATATATCTAATGCTAATTACAAATAAAAAAAAAAAGACGCATGTGATGATGCCATAAGAAGCGATGTATCAGAATGGTGACGAAACAGTCTGGGAAATATAAAAAGGAATCACAATGATTACAATCATATAAAGAGTTGTAATATACTTTATAATTTTAATTTGTCTTAATAATAAAAAAAATAGCTGATGGCATACAATGCCATGGTCAAAAAGTTTTTATTTAATTTAAAAGCATCATTTTTTAAATAATCAGGATAATAATCAGTAGAAATAAAAATAATAAATTAAGAGTAATAATTAAACTTCAAAGCGTTAGATAATTAAAAAATTTTTTTAGGAAATGTAGATTTTTCAGATAAATCTCTTTTATTTAAATATATTAGAGTGAGATTAGCAATATATATACACAGTCCAATCACATTAATGTGACCACCTGCCAAAAGCCAAAATAACCAACCTTTGGCAGAGCGGACCGCTGCCAGAAGTGCAGGAAGAGAGTCAATTAGGTTTCTGAAGGTGTTCACTGGAATTTTGAGCCATGCCGACTCCAGTGACGTGGCCAGCTGCGCTAGATTACGCAGTTGAGGATCCATGGCACGAACAACCCGATCGAGGTGGTCCCACAGATTCTCGATTGGATTTAAATCAGGTGAGTTTGCAGGCCAGGGGAGTACGGTAAACTCATCCTGGTGCTCTTCGAACCACGCACATACATTACGAGCTGTATGACACCTCGCATTGTCCTGCTGGTAGATGCCATCATTCTGAGGAAAAAATCATTCGCATGTAGGGGCGGACATGGTTTACAAGGACAGATGCGTACTTGTGCTGATCCATCGTGCCTTCCATAATGATGAGTGCACCCAGTAAATGCAAGGAAAACATTCTCTAAACCATAATTATCCCTCCCTCAGCTTGGATCCTTCCGGCAATTGTTGCAGGGTGTTTGCTTTCAGACATTTCACGCCATATACGCCAACGTTCAACTGTCCGATGGAGCATAAAACGTGATTCATCGGAAAAAGCCACCTGTCGCCACTCTGTGGACGTCCACTTTCGGTACTGGCGTGCAAATTCCAGCCTTCGTCGCCAATGAACAGCAGTCAGCATAGGTGCATTAACCAGGCGTCTGCTGCGGAGGCCCATGTGCAGCAACGTTTGCTGAACCGTTGTTGAGGATACTCTCTTGGTAGATCCTTGGTTCATCTGGACTATCAGTTGCTCTACAGTTGCACATCTATTCGCCCGAACGCATCTCCGTAGCCTTCATCGCCTCTGTCATCTATAGCCCGTGGTGCACCACATGTGCCATGCCGCTGATTTTGGATAGTGCCATTTTGCCATGCACGGTATACTTTTACCACGGCGGAACGCGAACAGTTCACAAAATTAGCCGTTTCGAAATGCTTCCACCCTTGGCCTGAAAGCCAATAACCATGCCCCTTTTGGATGTCGGATAAATTACTACGTTTCTGCATTACGGAAACGATTGAAATGCTTTCTATGCCCTAGGTCATCTTTTATGTACACTCCACTGCAATGTGCTGCTACCTGCCTTTTGTGATTGGTTATTTCACGTTGACGTCGAAAGTAGGTGGTGATCACATTAATGTGACTGGACTGTGTATAAATAGCAATGGTTTTTTAGATAAATATTAAAGTATGCAGTATAATATATTTGTTCGAATAAAAAATTGTAGGAAACAAAAAGTAATATAACTGTTTTATAAAGTACTAGCTGTTAACCCTGCATGCGATGCAATGTTACTTAAAGGAAAAAAAAAGTATTTTGGTTTTAGTTCTGCTTATTAAAGTGTTTTGGATCCCAAAAGTTGTTTTTTTGTCAATTTTGTTTTTCCATCTGATACACGAATAAATCAGAATATTTTCAGATGCGTGAGCTGGAAACATGCTCAATAAGTCCACACCTGCTCAATAAGTCCATGGACACAGTCCATGAGAAAAGCATGGGCTTTTCCAAATTTAATCCACACACTTGCAGAGATTGACCCAATGCTTTCGTGAGGTTCATTGTAAATGCGAGTCGCACCGGAAACTGCAAGCATTTAAATACGAAAGCCATATCTATCGGAATCATTGGAATGCATGGTAACAATATTTCTTCATTAAATTACTCACATAAAATTGTAGCTTCGATGATATTGTCGATCATCTTTTTCACCGAGAGCCTACTACTCTTGGAAAACTCGTTTCGGAGAAGGATGATAGGTACGTCAGTTTTCACTGTTATATCGTGCGGCACCGTGCCTGGCAAATCAAGTGTATTGGATAATTGGTAATTGAGAGATTTAGCTGGATAATTGAAAATTCTTCTCAATTCACTACAGTCTCGATGGAATTATACGTCGTCCCTTCGCCTGGTACTTCGTTTTGAATGATGAATTTGGTGACATTGGCATAGTTGTTGTTGGCTGGTAATAAAGTACTTACACTAAGCCACTAAAAATATTTGAAATTCTGTGCCATATATGAAAACGTTTTGAATCAATCCATCATTGGTTTTTCAGAAATTTGTTGGCAATGTGATACGATTGCTATTTCCTTATTCCCAATATTCAGCAATTTTTTGCGAAATATTCAGCAGATGCATCATGTTGTACTTCTACTAGCATACTGGCCTCCAAAACCAATTTCCGTACAGGTTGCTATAAAACTGATGATTTGAGATTTGCCTTAAATTCATCAGTGGTTGTTGAAATTGATATAATTATTGAAATTTGTCGAAAATCATTAGATAAAAAAATGTGGGCTAGAGAAGAGTTGTTCGTTTCCTTTCATTTTTAATGCTGGTAAAATGCTTAAAAGTTTTTTGTGTGTGTGTGTGTGTGCCAAAGTACATTTGTCCCACATAATGAGTTAACATAGTTGAAGTACTTTACCCACCCCAGAATTTTGGTTGATATTGCATTTGGTATCTCAGTGATTTGCATATTCAACGGCAATTTCAGTGTGAATGCACTGCTCGGCTAAAACAATTGCCGTCATTCCGGATTTGTTTTATGTGTGTGATCGTATGCCAAAGTTGCCAAAATAAGTGAAATAAGCCTACATCTCCAGGTGCATCTAAAAATACAATTCGCCACTTTGGTTTCCAATTGTGTGAATAATTCTGTCAAACGCTATGCGCTGTTCAGGAACCAATTTCGGAGGATTAGTTTGAACATATGTGGCCCAATTCGTCGACATCAAAGGATGATTCTCTTTGAGATCGAAAGGTCGTTTGCAGATCAGTTCAGTGCAGTCATTCTTAATTGTATCAATGCTTTGTTAGCGATTGCCAAAGATATGTTTTTCAATGAAACCACACGTTTGGTGTGAATTGAATGTCTGGATTTATTTGGTGCATACAAAGATGTAGGATTTCTCCACTCAAGTACTCTTTACATTTTTCTAAAAATTGTTCGGGTTGAGAATGGAAACGCCTTGCCGATATGATTGCAAATAAAGTGCGTATTTGCTATGTGTCTAACAGTATTCTATGTATCAGAGAGTGAAGTATCCGATTATGCATCATTTTCAGAAAAATTTAATTCTTGGAAAGTTTCACGATAAATGGTACATACTTGACCGGTTACTGCTCTCCATTCTTGATAGGATGTTGGTCCACGTAATTTGATTAGCAGTAATCGAAAGTAAAAGCGTTTTGAATTGCCGGTGAACAGTGTACAAATGGTCTAATGCAGGGGTCTACAAACGTTTCAGTCTCACAGCCATATTGTTTACTTTTAAGTATCAGGGCCAAAACCGTTTTGTCATTATTTATAATTTCTAGACTATTCCGTTCCGTTCCATATATGTTTGATTTAGGATATATACATTCCAAAACATCGATATACATACCTATGCGATACTCTTTACCCCAAAATAACTACCAACGAGGGTAACAGCGGGATGTTCACTAGTTTATAATGTTAGTGGGATTCATTTCAATTATTTGTTAGTTGATATGATTAAGCTAAATTTTCTGCGTATTATGCTTGTCATTAAGCTTTACCTAGCAAGCAAATAAAACCGAGTTATTATCCTTCTGTGTCTTTTTATCCAACTTATTACAGCGACAAATAAACTATTTGCTGTCGCGGGCCGGATTGATGACACTGGCGGGCTGGATTGCCCCGCGGGCCGTAGTTTGAAGACTCCTGGTCTAATGAATATAAATTGGGATGTAATATATCTTGTTTGTGGAGGAGAAATTTTTTTCGTTGATGTATTCCACGTATAGTTTTTGGTACTTCTGAGTAAAGTTGTGTCTTTTCAAGCATAAGGAGAAAAAAGGTAGTTAACTTTGTTGTGGATAATGCTAATCGCGTTCATTTTCCTGATGTGAAATTCATGCCCATTTTCAAAGTATAAAAATGAACAATTGTTGGACTTCGCTCATCGATTGGACATATCTAAAATACGCCATATTTCATTGATACTAATCTAACGTCCAAGTGGATATTGGTCGATTTCATTAATAAATTCATCGGCATTTTCCAAACTAAAAACTGCATATCCTTCTTTCGTTGACATATCTGCAAATGTTTTTCATTGATTTCTCCGAATTGCATTATTCTTGCATTGATTGAACGTTTTCGAGAGCAACGGTGAATACTGCAATCAACGATTATCGACTTTGTAACATGATTGTTTTGTTCATTTACAGCTACAGATTTGACACTATTTTTAGTTGATCGTCAACGACAGAATGGATGTCCATCACTGCCTGTGATTGTTTCAGCATCGCATTTCTTAGGTATCGTTTCGAACATTTCCCATAAGGCACGCAAGGTTAATTGTTGTTAAGTAAGACACATGAACCATGAATCATGTTTTGGTGAGGACTTCAAATTACCTGGATCAATAACAACATCTGGTATTTTTTGCTTTGATCAATTTGATTTGTTGTGACTTTTCTATCAATTATATCAAAGTGTGTGCATGTGACAATACATTTTTTTTTGCCATTCAGTGAAATACATCCAATATCGAGTCTCTCCAAAAGCATTATATTTGACAGTGAATTCCATTAATTTTTTTCTGAATACAAGCGCGGAAATAGACTATCCAGGCAATAAAATTTCTTTTATTTCATGACACGCAAAACTAAAGATTGCACGTAAACGTAATAAACAAATCTGGACATTAACATATGTCATTGCATCTTGAGGGTATTCATACATTTATCATGGACTCCCTATAAATGTGGCTGGTAATATCATCAATTTTAGCTAAATCATTAGGATTCACATTGCCATCATTAAGAAATGCATTAAGTAAATGAATGTATTATTTGGAAATCAACTTGTTTTTAATTTAATCGAATATAGAGGAGTCGTATGGTTTTTATTTTCGCATACCTATCGACAATGTATTGATTAAACAATTCTCGGCATTTCAAGATATGATTTTCAGCGTTTTCTTGAAATCTATCTATCCATCTATTTATCAATCTAGTATGTGTCAGTAGAAAAAGGAAAACGAGAATCCTGGTATTCATAAATATGCTATTTAAAAAAATTAGTTTTAGAAATATTTAGATTAAAAATTGAGAATTTCTTACTAACAACATTTAGTAAATTTTGAAGTTAATAATAATTAATCGCTGTTTTAAACAATGGCTCTTCCATATTGCTTTTATTACCATTCTATTTCCATAAGCCGATAAAGGATAAGTAGAAAATATCCTCTCTCTACTTGAGATAATAATTGAAATGTAGAAAATTCCTTTTATTTTTATTGGAGATTTTAATTTTGATATGTTAAGAAATATATCGCAGGCTTTTCGGTAATATATCGTTAAACTTAATGCAGAATAGGCTACTAATTTGCCATATCATATTTATAACAATTAGCACCACAAAAAATACCAAATATCAAAATAAAAGTATTCACAGAAATAAATAATATAAGTCCAAATATTTTCTTTTAAAAGTCCTTTTAACAGCAATTACGATAATATTAATCAGTCAGTCAAATTACTTTCCGAGTGTTAATAAAAAATAGAGGATTAATAAAAAAAAAAAAAAGAAAATCCAGTCATACAAATCACACTTTGGCAGTGATATTACTTTCATTGAAAATAAAGGACTCTCATATTACTTATACTTGATGCTTTTTTATCAAATGCACAATCTTTCTGTTCGTCCTTTCCCTTGAATTTCTTACAAAGGAGTGGAGTACAAAGGACGCGTTTTTCAATTTCGACAGAGACGAAGGTTTTTCACTTTCTTCGACATTATTAGCCGCTATTATTGGAGGGATCGAAAAACACAGACACAAAAAGTCCTGCTTTATATGTATAGCTGTTATGACTTTCAAGTATATATTTTTTTATTTTGCGAAACATCTGCTGTTATATTTATTGTGAATGTTGGCACATTATTTCAGATATTTATTTGAAGTTTTTTTTTTACATTCATAATTACAAAATTATTTTGTTTTAACAGACGTTATTGTATTGATTTCTGTGCCTCTTTTTAAATTTTGTTTTTTTGCATAGTTCTTGAAAGTAACTTTGTCCTTGGACTTAATGGAGCTTAAGGTAGATTTTTCTGAACTCTGACTCATTAAACACAATTCATTATCTGACAAACAAGCAATCTCTACTCTAGTATAAATTAAATATCTTGCAACAGCCACCAATTCACATTCAATTCATTGTGAAAATATTATATTCCAAATATATATCTCAAATATATAATATCATATTATTATAGTCATTTATTATTTTTCACCTTCATAATATAAAAATTATTTCAATTTGATTTAACATACGTTATTGTAGTGATATGTATGCCACTTTTAAATTTTATTTTTGCATAGTTGTGAAAGTATCATTGTCCATGAACTTAGTGAAAATTTGAGTAGAATTTTCTGAACTCTGACTAATTAACTACATTTCATTATTTGAAAAACAGGCCTTCTCTACTATAGAATAAAATTAAATAACTTGCAACGCCCATGAATTCGTGGTGAAAATATAAGACATTTATTGCGTTACAATTAACAGTCAGTTTAATGCAATTTTAACAATTGCATTTATTAGTTTAATGCAATTAAGCAACTTGAAACAGTGTTGCCGCATTCTCATTGCATAGTGTGAGGTAAGCCGTAAAATAAAACTTGTTAAGTTAAGCTTGAAGTTAAAACTTTTTAACTAATAGTTCCGAATTTCTTTTCTTTCGAGAATAAATTTTATAATTTATTAATTTTAAATTGCGATTGTGGAATTTAATTAATTGTGAAATCTATTCATTCTAAAATGATTTGAAATTTCTACTTTAATATGCGGTATACTTACACATTTTTTCCCAAAATGAATAAAATTTGGTAAAAATATTAATTAAACAATTCTTAACAAATTGGACCTAAAATAAAAAACACTAGGCTCATATTCCTTTTTGAAAATGCTCCAAATGGATGGACACTAAAAAATAATCTCAGCTCATTGTGTAAGTGTAATCTTCCGTATCCTTTCCAACTGTTATTCTAACAAGTTAATCCATAATTTTTTACATTCATAATATCAAAATTATTTCGATTTGTTTTTAACGTTATTTTATTGATATGTATGCCTCTTTAAAATTTTATTTTTGCATAGTTGTAAAAGTAACATTACTCTTGAAAATTGGGTGAATTTTTTGGGTGGATTTTCTGAATTCTGACTAATTAACCACTATTCATTTTCTGACAAACAAGTATTCTCTTCTATAGTATACAATTAATTAAATTGCAAGTCTATCAATGAATGTTTCAATTCACAGTGAAAATATAAGAGATTTACTACATCCTGATTAACAATCATTTTAATGCGAAGTTTAACAATTACATTCATTAATTTAATGCAATTAAAACTTGGAAACAGTGCTGCTATCCCCATTGTATTGTGAAAGCAAAGTTTTAAAATAAAACTTGCTAACTTAAGCTGAAGCTAAAACTTTTTAACTAATAGTTCTTTATTTTAAATTTCTTTCCTTTCGAGGAGAATAGATTTTATATTCTCTATCTGTATATAACTTAAAGAAACAGATATTCTGGTAGCTATTACACAGTTCTACCCAATTTGTTCTTTTTTAAAAATACTTAAAATTTTAAGTTAAAAATTATTAACATTACATAATAAAAATAAAATATAATATTGCGTACAACAGAAGAACATTTTATAATAATTCAATGGTTTCAAGAAATAAAAAAAAAAATCTCAAAAAATTGTTATTATGAAGTTTCTAGTTAATAGAACTAATTTAATTAGTTAATTATTTAATTAAGTAGACTACTCAAGTACAATTAATTAATTAACTAAAACGAAATTTCTGAAATTAAAAAAAAAAATGTAATAACATTATTAAGATTTTTAAAAATGCCTTTCTTAATTTATAAAATGTATCAAAAATGTTATCAGAAATGAAAAACAGAATAATGAAGAGATTCCAAAATAAATTTGTAAATTTTTAATTGAAATTATATTAGATGTTTTTCATACAAATTTTCGAAATCGAATAATCGTAACTTTAATTGCTTATTTTAATTTTTTAATGTTAAAAGATCACAAAAATATAGAATAGTAAATGAATATATAATAAAATGTTTAAAAGTATGTTTGGTAATTACACTGATTAAAACTTTTAAATTGTTGCATATGTTCAAATATAATTAAATAATTTTAAATTTTGTTAGAAGATGTATGTTTTAAAACGAAAACTTGTTTGACGTAATAATTAGAATTATACACACTTTTTTTTTTTTACTACTTATATATTCCTATTTTATCATATAATACATTTAAATGATGAACTACATAAAATTGCATTTTTATTTTATAAAATCAAAATGTTACCAATTTCTTACTTTGTTAAAATCGAATAATTATTACTGATAATCTTGAATAATTATTTTATGATTTTATTAATTTATGGTTAGAATTTAGCTTTATTTAAAAAGATTTTTTAAATATTTTTTTTAAACAGAACCTGTATTCTAACTATCACTTTTAATTAAATTGAATCCATCATATGTCTATTATTACATTAATAATATATGCTTATTTAGTTTATTACTGGCATTTTGTATTATTTTTTTAATATTTTTATATACATCAATACGTTTTTAAATAAATGGTAAATTATAAAAATCAGTGCTGTAACATTTATTATATGATTTTTTTTTATTTTTTAATATTTTTTTTATAAATTATTTAAAGTAAAAAAGTAAATCTAAAATGGAAAATGAAAGTTTGTGGAATAATTTACTGATGTTAAAGTAGACAGAGAGATAAAAACAAATGTACATAATTAGCAGATATATGACAATCTGTGAGATAATGAATGAGTGAGGAATTCCATTGAAAAAGGAAATATTGCCGTAACTATTAGTTCCGTTCTTTTACACGAAAAACTAGGAATTGTAACCATCAAACAAAACATTATGAGTAATATTCCTTCTGATCCATGTTAATAGTAGCAAAAAAAAAAATATATATAAAAGCAACGTTTATCATCAGAAATATTAGATTACGTTAAACAATAAATTTTAAATAGTATACCTAATTTCTAATTTATTATTTAGAGTGTTCAGACAGTATCTGGATTTTTCATTCATTTCGTTACTGCATTTTAAACTTGTAGTTAGGATCCATTGGCGCCTGATGTCCAAGTGACTAGCGCTCTGGCCTCTTTTTGCACCTTATTTGAAAGTCTGATGGGAGAAAAATTGGAAAACTCCACCGGCAGTCTGACTATCAATACGTGATGTTTAGATACGTTATCTAAATCTTCATCAAGTGTGCTTGTTTCTGACAGCAGGGACTCTATTGCACGCTGGGTCTGCATTTATCACAGAACTATTGTAATTTTACAAAATTACAATTTGTATATTTTACAAATTAATCTTATAATTATTATGCCTATGTGTAACATATAATTTGTTTTATGGGTATTAAAAAACTTTTAACACATATTCTAAATACATGATTATTCAATATTTAATAAATATTTACTTAAAGTTTTGCATGTTGTTAAACCTGGGGATTCTCGAATACGTAGCGATTCAATCATGAATATTAATTTTAAGTTTTAAATTATTTTCCATTTATAAACTAGCTATTATATATTTAGTAGTTAAAGTAACTATTATATTTGGTATTTCTTATATAATAATCGACTTAACATACATTAATTTATAAAATTAAATTCATTATTGATTTATTTAAACTGATCTTGATTGCTGATATTTATCCAAGCATATAAAATGTACCTAATTACTTACTAAAGCATCCAATTAATTTAAGAATTTTTACTCCTTATGAGTTATTTTAGAAAATCTTTTAATTATTCATTTTCTGATATCTCTTCTACTTATCTTTTGTGTATAAAGATTGTTTATATTATAAGATGGGGCTTATTTTATAATTACAGATTTAAGTATGGATGTTAATTTAGGAAATTTAAATCGATTATCAATTAATTTATAAATCCTCTTGAAAATTCCGCTTGTTGTTTTGATTACTAATCTTGGACATTTAAAAAATTAACAGACTATTAAATGTGGTTGATATTGTATGATTATTGATTTAGGTTTTATATAAATTTTCAGAAACTAGACCATGATAAATTTCTTTTTAAATCTTGTGCTTTTTACTACCATTGCTACAGATCTTGGGTATATGAAATATGCAGTCTACAATTCTTAAATGGGATTTCTTGAGTAGTTTTTGATTTAAGCATGAATATTAATTTATAAAAATTGGACCGATATTGTGTTAAAAACCTCTTTTGTAATCTTTTGTATTTAAAAGAAATTTGTAGATCTGTTTACATACATATTCATTTCCGTATGGATATTAATTTACTAAACTTGGTCTTAATATTAATTACTGTAAAAAATAATCATTTTTGTTTTTCCCACTAATGTTAGGATGGTAAAAGAATCTTTTGGATCATTAAATATGGATTTTTCATAATTGTTTATTTAAAAATAAACATCAATTTACGAAACTAAATTTATTAATTATTATTCTAAAAAAATTTTAATTTTCATTAACCTTGGGCATTAAAAAATTTGGATCATTGATGTAAACGCTGATATTAATTTACAAAAACTGGACTTAATATTAATTACACTAAAATATATTCTTGTTGGACTTTACACTAATCTTGAGGAATAAAAGAATTTTTGGATCATTAAATTTAGTGTTTAATAACTGTTGATTTAAGCATAAATATTAATTTATGAAACTGGACTTAATTTTAGTTACTCTAAATAATTACTCATGCCGGATTTTAAAATAATCTTTTGAGATAAAATAATTTTTATTTCATCATTATGTTTGGTATTTGCATAATTATTGATTTAAGCGGGGATATCAATTTACGAGACTGATCTTATTATAAATTACTCTAAAAATACTTTGTATAAGTAGTCGAAATTAGACTTATTCATTATTCTAAAGATACTCGTGTTGGTTTTTCCACTAACCTTCTGCAATAAAAGAATTAAATTTGTTATTCCGTAGAACGAAATTAATCTATAAGACTGGTATTATTATGAATTATTTAAAAAATCTTCTTTAATGTTGTTTAGTCAGAATAATTTTGTACGTCTATAAATTTGATGTTTGCTAAGATATTGACTTAAGCTAGGATATTAATATACACAACTTTGCTCATTAGGACTTGCATTAAAAATTATTTTGATTATGTCACTTATATCTATTTCGTTGTCAGATTATATAGATCCTTAAATGTGGCTTCTTATACATTTAGCGATTTAAGCAAGGATATTAAATTACGAAACCGGACTCATTAGGGAACCACTGTGTAAAAACCTCTTGATTATTCATACTTGTAGGTATTTATTCTGCGTACCGCGGGCATTTAAAGCGCACCATTACATCCGATCAGCTTAATTGTAAGCGTGCACAACCCAAGAGAATGCACGAGGCCGTTGAAGCACTCAGCCAACATTTAAAGATATGGAAATCACCTTAACCTAATAATCGAGCGCCCGAGATGTTTGAAGGGAATACACATATTTAATTCCGCAAACACACACACGCAGAGGAGGACATGCAATTCCCGAGGATTCTGCTCTAACGAGTACCCAATTAAATTCAACTGCAGCATATTCGTAACTTCACTGGATAAAATGTGTTTATTATAAAGGGTGTGAGATTGGAAGCTGGACTTTCGGTTCGTATGAGGTTGCCAATAGTATTTGTTCCAAATTGAACAGAACCTAAATTTTTGGATAATGGTGCAAAATACGAAAACACTAAAGCGATTTTAGCAATACTTCGAATGCGAATTCTTGTTATATTATATTATTAAAATAAGGGTAAATTCCATTCATTCTTCCAAGCATTCAGATGAAAAAAAGAGAGAGAAAAAGACACTCAGCCCTCTTGTAAGCAGCCAGAAAGGGTAAATAACCCTTGTTGAACGCGTTTCTTTAGAGAACCATTACAAGAGTTGTTTAGAACGGAGCTTATTATTATATGCCACTCATTCTAATCAAATACCTCAACACCTTATCTTTACTGTGTAATTGTCTAAATATTACTTATTCAACCAATTTATGACCCAATTATTGATGAATGTAGTATGGATCTGTAATAGATAGCAAAATACGGTTAATAATAATACTTAATCATCATAAAACTATATCATATTTTATATTGAATATAATCATAAAACTCATGTTCTACTCGAGTATACCAACGAAAAGGCCAGCAATAAAAACATTTCGCCATTGCAAATAGGTCTTCGTTCTACATCTGTGATGATTTTTGTTTAAAATAGATTGAGTTATTTTAATACATTATTCTTATTAGAATTGATACATGATAGAAATCATGTTCCATTCATTTATGCCACGAAAGGCCCAACAATGAGCAAAGGAAAAAAATGCTGTCCTGTGGAAGGAATTTCAGTGGTAACACACTCAAATATTTCGGCATACGTATACATATACATAGATATTCTTCTCCTATAGAAATTGTTTATTGTTTATTTCTAAACAGAAAAATAAATACATGTGACAGAACAAATACAGAAGCAAACATTTTCCCGAAGCCTCAATATAAAAAAAATAAATACAGAAGAATCAAAGTACCTTTTAGGATTGCATTTGAAAACGAGTTCGGAATCAATCTCTTGAATGATAAATGCATTATAAAAGACAGGACTTTTTTTCATTCCGGTTCCCCCAACTCGACTTTCGCCTTCTCTGTGCCCGACTGTGATTCATGGGCCCTGAAAGCCATTTAAGTGCCATTTGGAAGGGAAGATGATGAATAGCAGTGGCAGAAAAAGTTCTTTCTTGATGACGAAGGGAAATAAACAGAACTGAAATGAAGTCTCAACATGTGTCGGAAGAGCCTCTTGGATATGACATATAGCGCCGAGCATTTTGAATTGAAAAGGAAAATTTTATAGAAAGGCCTGAATTCGCACAAACACTTCACTTTGTAATCTTATTTGAAAGCTCGGGACATATACCAAAACGTTGCAATTTCCCATTACGAACAAAACACTAAGGTAAGCAATTTTGTATTTGAAATATTTTTTTTCATTGAGTTTCGATCGGCATTGAATAATCCGGCTATACATTAAAGTTTACCTCAAATCTCACCCCGTCATAGGAGGAGAGAATGAGACTGTCTTTAGTAGCAAATACTCCTCGTTTGTGAGATGAATTGGAAAAAATACCTGTAAACTTTCCCCAAAGCAACTTGTCTATACCAGCCCCTTACAAACAGTCCCATTAACATCGAAGGATTTAGGCTAATAGGGCCCTAGGCAAACAGGTTAATCTGACGTCCTTGTCTATAATAATAATAATAATAATACGAATAGTAATAATGGATTCGACTTAAATTTAGGCATGAATTAAATATATATATATATATATTTGGTAGAAAAACTAAACAAGCAATTTAGAATAAATTGCTTTTAATTAAGAAATAAATTATATCTATCTATTTAATCATATGATATATTGTTTCTTGCTTTCATTCGTTTGAAAGTATTAATGACATCCTCATACTTAACTTCTCGAACTAATTGTGTTTCAATGCTTAATAATGCAAGTGCAAGTAAGTACTGAGCAAGTGCAAAGTGCATTGAGCTTATCTTGCTTCATACCTGCACGTAAAAAAAGTGTTCACTCTTTTTAGGGTGGAAAACGATTTTTCTCCAGAACAATTTGTTGAAGGAATATTCGGATAAATACATAAAGCGATATCTATATTTGGACAGATATCTCAGAGATCACGTGAATGTAATATTTCATTTATTTGTGATGCAGAGCTTATATCTATATTGTTTTCTTGTAATTGTTTCAAGTAACACTGCAGGTGAATGCACTCATTACTAAATACTGCTTCTAAATCGTTTGATTATTTTGCGACTGTCTTTGCCGTTTGCTCTGTTAATTTATCCATATTAATCCCAGGTAAATTATCAAAGAAGTTAAAGCTATCGTGATGATGCTTGTATACTTCTTTACGTCTAGTTAATTTTACGCTCAAAATATCTAGAATGCGGTAATAAATATTAGTTCGAAAATTTTCATGGTCAGAATTAGGTTCTCTTTCATTTACTCTTGACTCATCTGAATGGATTTTTCGATTTTTTTTTACGTAGCGTATCATATATAGTAATTTTCAACAACAATTAATAAGTCAATTTGTGATGGTTGAAGTTTTCTACTAACAGCATTAAAACATTCTAAAATTGTATTCCGTACAATGACGAGAAGCATTAAAATTCTATCTTACAGTTGATAAAAAACAAAATAGATTTCAAATTTTTGCCTCCCGAAAATTTATGCGCAGGCCCGGCCTTGCCTAAGACTAAATCCGTCACTGCCCATTAATCTCGTTTTTGAATGCATTGTCCTCCAAAGACGCCACAAGTATATTCAAACCTGAGTTATGAACATATATAGGTGATGAAGTAGGTGCATTATGTTCCATCAGTAATGTTACGTCTTTCCATTCCATATTTGCATGCCATGCAGGAGAAAACTCGGAAAATTCACTTGCAGCATAATTATCAATTCAGATGTATTAGCAGACCCCATTAACTGAATTTAGGGCAATCTAGCCCTCTATCAATCATAAAGGTGAGATTGGAAGAGCGGTTGGTCGATGCAGAACACGAATAGCTCACCGAAAAGCTCACGAAAAATGGAAGATGGCTGTGCCTTACGCGAGATTTTAGATCTAACTCTACCTCATTTGTTTGTCGTAAGCGAGAAAAACTCGGAAAACTCCATCGACAGCCTAATTATGAACTCAAATATTAGCACACATCACAAACCGTATTTAGGGCAATATAGCCCTCTATCTGTTATAAAAGGTGAGGGTGGAAACATATCTGGGCTCATGTACAATACGAATAGCCACATACAAATGATGGAAGAGAACAGAGCCTTATGGGAGGACTTTCAAGGTTAGATATCACCTCATTTACTTGTTGTAGGGGAGAAAACTCGGAAAACCTAACCAGACAGCTTACCTGCCAACTCAAAAGTATTAAACATCTTGTCCCAATAACCATAGAATGCCATTGCTTCTGAAAAAGGGACTACAAAAGACACCGCAAGTGGATTCAAACCTGAGCTATCAACTGTCCATTGACTGGTGATGAAGAGATGTTGGTATCTTCTGTGAGGAATGTTAAGGGTTTTCCTTCCATATTTGCATGCCGTACTGGAGAAAACTCTACCGGATAGTCCAACTGTCAATTTAAAAAAAATGAAACATCTTGTCCAACTGCCATCGTCATCTCTTCTTCAGAAAATGAAATTTATTAACTCTTTTATTTCGATTCACATGAGATCGAGGCAGCATCTTTGATCTTCCCTGTATAGTATTTTAAAGATCAGATTATTAAAATAAATATTATATTTCATCTAAACCTACCAGGAAAATAAAATTGAGTGGAATATCTAGTTTTTTTAATTCATAGAACGTTAATTCCGATACCTCTCCTTCAGAAATAGTTACTTAAATTAAAAAAAATAAGAAATACGTAAGAGCATTAATTTGTAAGATTTCTCAAGCATATGCATAAATCCCAAATGTTGAAAGAATATTAATTACAATTTGTTCACACTTTTATTATTTTATGGGTTAAAATATTTGAAAACAAATTATTTATAAAATTGTGTTATTTGATTTTTTTAAATTTTCAACAAACTAAACATCAGGCAAATTTTAATAACAATGCCTATTTAAAAAAATTTACTCTATTTTCACAACGGACTATAAGGAAAATAAATGCTTTGCAAAATTTTAGAAATATATTTTGAAAAAAAAAGGTTCAATATGCATAGTGCAGTATAAAAAGAAAACAATTCAAGTAAACACCTCTGAAGCGAAATATCATAACCAGCGAATTCTTCGAGATATTTTTTTCTGTCTTTCACATCATTAATCATGGCCACTCGAGAAGGGAATATTCGCGATTTTATTAAATATTCAGTTGCAAAGAAAGGTTTATTCGTTCTTATTCTGAGAACGTAGTATATTTTGCAAGAAACTGACATCAAAGGCAGATAGCATTGAAGCAATAAATTAACCTGTGTATTGTATACATCATACAGTTACAGTTATGAAAATCAATTACATTTGCAATTTTTAAAATACAATGACAATTACTGTCTATATACAATTATTTTACTTATTTTCATATTCAAGTAATAGAAAATTATTTTCAAATAATGTACCCATTATTTTTAAAAATTAAATGCAGATGAATTTAAACAAAATTTACATTGACAGCAAATTGTTTTGTTAAACATCTGGTAGTAAAATATTCTTTTTTTTTTATAAAACAACTGATTATTTCACATTTAAAAATTCTATATGAATTGCATTAATTCTGTTTGAGGTTGATTTCTATTAAAAGATGAGTTTAATTTATTTTACCGAGGATCGTTTTATATTATTTTAGATTGAATTGATTAGTTTAGAATTTCAATTCCCATTTCTTGATTCTTACTGATTAGTTTATATTGAAGTTTGCGCTTTGTAAAATAAGAAAAATTCGGGAAATTGAGTTTCTTGATTAATTTTTTTTGATTAAAGGATAAAACATATTATAACTAAATTGTTTTTATAACAATAAAAAGAAAAAATTAGTATTTTTTTTCTTTTAACTATATTATATTCTTTTTTATTCACTTAATATATATATATATTTGCAAATTTGTCCTTTGTGAAATTAGAAAATACAAGCGGAATATCAAGAATGAATTTAATTTCTCAATCAAATTTTGGGATTGGGATTAAAGATTAATTTAGGGATTTTGCTAAAGGTTAAAACCTTTCTATAATAACACAAATAATTTCTACACAATAAATTGTTTTTATCTAGATATATTCTTTTTTTATATAGTTGATAAATATCTTACACAATTTATAAAAAATTATTTATATTGAATAAAACATATATTCAAAATTATCGATATATCATCTCTCTGAATAAACAGCTATACAATCGATACTGTAAAACACCTTAAATATTTGGGCGCAGTGATCTGCAATGACACAAAAAGGATTTTCATTTCAAATAGATGGACTTGGAAAACTACTTAAATCAAGGTTAATCAGCATTAAAAACCAAATTAAGTCTATACAAAACTTTCATAAATCATGTTGTCCTACTGTCCTATCAGAAAATAAATGTTTAACACTTGAAAAGCAAGAAAAGATGTACTGTTAATATTTGAGAGATAAAACCACATAAAAACCTGTTATCCAATACTACAAAATATTAACATGTGGAGGATTCTTTATAATCAGGTAATGTATAGAAAATAGGGTGATATTGTTATCGTGAGGATTGTAAAAGTATCTTGTATTAGATGAATGGATATTATGTTTAAATACGGTGGTGCATTTTCAGCCACAAAGATAGCGTGTTCGAAAATGATGGGGAGTATGGCTAAGACGAATATCACCCATTCGGTGGACTGATGAAGTTCGAAAAAGGTTCTACCCACAATTAATTGGAAATAAAATATGGAGGACTATTGCGTGGAATAGGGTCAGATGGTGGAAATTTCGGGAGACATGTTATAACAAGTTATATAGCGTTGAAGAAATAAATATAGAAATGTTAATATAGATATTAGAAAACTTTTGAAATTAATATATATTTCAATTTTAAAAGTTTTCTGAAAGTTTAGGGCAAATAGAATTCTACGATACTTATTAAAAATGTTGTTCTTAATGAGATAATCTCAGTCTGGATTATAAATATATTCATGGAAATATCTGAATTATATATGAATGATAACATTATAATATTCCTTCATACATAAAAAGGGGATACAAAGATTGTGAAGGCCATTGAATATAAATATATATATATATTAGAACAACATATTAAATGGCAAAACGGCAATGACAAATGAAAAAAAGAACACAAAAATTTCACAAAATAAAAATGACAGGGTGTGACTTGATTTCGACCACGAAACCCCTTAAAAGCCTATATAAATTAGTGAACCTAAATGAAATAAATTATCCTATTAATTAACATCCCTAGTGCAGCTTTATCATAGATTACCCACCATCAAGATATTATGAACCATGCTATTTCTGTTCACTAAATGACTGGATGTAAGTCAAAGAGACAACGATATAATCCGTTAACCTGGAGTAGACCAAATAACCATCGCTTTGAACAAGCAAGACATATGATTGAAGAAGAAGCCTTGAAGGATGAATCTTTTTGTAACACAAAAATGGAGTTTTGTGATAAAATCTCAGAAACACTGTGTTTCTTGTAGATATCTACAGATGTGTGTTTACTGTCGGGAGGTACAACGAACCATATATAATTGAAATTTCGCCGATTTACTATAAATAAATAATAAATAAAAATAAAAATATAAAAGAAAAAGTAATAATAGTTTAAATTATCTAACAAAGATATTTTGTACCTCTTTGTAAACATAAAAAAAATAAAAGTAAAAAAAAAACACCAAATAAGTTTTTTTTATGTTTGATTATACATTAATTTAATAAGTATTACACTATTTAGTTCGTATTTTGTAGTATCAAAATGAAAATAATTTTTATTTACCTATTGTTTGACATTCAAGTCTGAAAATGTATTAACCATATTAACTTCAATTCGAACAATTTTAACGTATTTTACGGTATTGACCTAAACAAATTATCTAAATAGACCTGTTCATAGTTTAACACATTATAGACGAAATATATGTTCTTTTAATCAAAAAAAAAAACGAATGTATTTCTAAAATAATATTGTAATATTCAAAATTTAACTTTTATATTTAAAGTTACATTATGCATCATGTTTCAAGCTTTCATAAAAAATCCGTAAATTTATCCAAAAAATTACCATTTATATTTAAAGTAAAAGGGATAAATAATGAGACGAACAGCAAAACAAAATTTGGCTCACTGCAATACATATATCCCTACTTTAATAAATCCAAACATATGCTTATAAGCAGTGACAAACTGTATGAGAAGGGTGTACTCTGAGAATATTTGTGCAATTGCATACTTTCATATAAGATTAAGGTATGTTGTGCATCTTTATAGAACCCGAGTTCTCTCCCAACCGCACTTATTGCGTCTCCCCAAGCAGTTGTTCATCAAAAAAATCCTTCTTCGAGTGCTTATCGCGCGGCCGGCTCTGTGAATCGAGCGCGCCCATTGGGCAGGGGAACCGACCGTTTTCCCGCGTTATCTTGACCCATCATTCCGAAAGCGATTATGTGCCGAATGAATCATCTGCCCAAAGAAAGGTAGCTCTGGTCGAAAGGGTCCTCCTGACAGATAAATGTTCCCCATTTCGTGGAAGAATGTAGTTTCTGTGACAAGAGAAATGAAAGTGTCAGTTCTGTGAAATAGCGGTGCATTCCATCCGCTTCTTCTGACAGAAACGGTTTGTTTCTTAAGAAGCAACGGACAAAGCGGCATCATAAATAGCAGTGTACAAAATAAATCTTTTATTTTCTTAGCTAGTATTGTGTACATATTTGAAAATATATTAAAGTGATCGACAAAAACTATTCTATACATTGATTATTTTTATTTTGTGCATTTTTTAATAAAGGCTTAGGAAGATATTTTTAGTCTTATTTTTCAAACTCAGACGCATTTATGTAGAAATAAAGTATTACACTACTCTTAGGCTATTTTGATATAACACCTGTTGATACATCTGTATTATTAGATATTACATCTAACGATGCAATCCGATAACATGAAGTAAACAAAAAAACAACCTTTCGTTAAAAACAGGATTGATGAAGTACAAGATGACAGTGCAAGCGTTTTTGTAAGGCAAAAAGTGATAGATGATAGCCGAAGTAATTAAGTGATAGGACCTCAAAACTTACATTTAGTACAGGAATATATAGGAATGTATAGACTCGAAGGGTTCAATGTAGGCATGCACAGACTTGTTTTTTCAGTGCTAGCAGGTACAAACTTTGATTAATACATCCATGTACAGACTTGTGATTAATACACATCCATGTACAGACTTGTGATTAATACATCCATATACAGACTTGTGATTAATACATCCATGCACAGACTTGTGATTAATACATCCATGCACAGACTTGTGGTTAATGCAAGGATGTACGGACTTATGTATTTAATGCAGGCATTTACAGAGTCATTTTTAATGTAGGGAAGTGTAAATTCGGTTTGTATTACAGATATAGACAAAGGTATAAAGCAAGGGAAGAACAGATTTGCGTTTAATGCAAGGAGGCAGAGATTTTATATTTGAAGCAGTGAGGTACAAGGAACCATACATAATCAGGTTATATACTGTTTATAGAAATATATCGACTGTTGCCTCAGCATTCACTGCACAACATCGTTGAATTCATTGTTGCACAGCATTAACTTCTGCAATTACTGACAAACAGCACAGTTGCGTATGAAAAGAAATACTCATTTCAATTAACGAAAATTCTGTCATCAAATGAGTGCGTACCCATAATATCATCTGGGGTGTCAAAAGACATGAAATACCAATTATTATTTTTAAACTTTTCGTCTTTATTCAAAATAATTATTGAAACATATTTAAACATTTCTTTCAGTGGCTTTTAACAACAAAATCAATAAAATTGCAACAATCTGCGGTTGTTGAAATCCTTTGCATCTATTAAATTAAAGGTGAAAGTACTAAAGGATAAATCTCATAAGTCTAAAATGTTTTCATATTAATTTCATATATTTACTGGTAATCAATTATTTTATCTCAACTTGTAATGATACTTGATTGATACATATCTTACCATATTGTTCGATTGTTGAAATGAGAGTTAAAATGACATCCTCCAGTCATGTTATTATTTATTAATATCATTATTAATCTTATTTATTTACTGTTTATAGTCATGATATAATCATGAATTTATAACTTATTTTATTCAATGAAAATGGATAAATATATCTGAAAGCTTTTAAGTTTCTAATTCTACAAAATATGGATTTATGTTGGCATTTATTTTCTTATATTCTTATTACCTTCATCTATTAATGATCTTAATAAAAAGGATTTCGTGGTGCAAGATAGATTTGATTTTTGTTCACAATTTGACAATAACTCTCCAAACCTCATTTAAATAACATTTGTAATATATCCTCCCTCCCCACCCCCCTTATTTTTACAACTCAAAACATGTTCTATCAATTCAACTTCATCTCATTAATTTAACATTTACATATTAATTAAAATGCAGGAAATTGATTTTATAAAAAACCACATACACACACCATTTAGCATAACACAAATATAATCTCAAAATGAACCGAATTACTTAAATTCCCGTCGTAAACTGGAAAATCTTGAGACCCAGTTAAAACTTTTTTATATAAATACTTTTACTGAAAATATATTAATAAAATAAGAACAAATCGTTTATTGGTAAAAGGCTACATGTATATTTTCGAATAGGCTGCCCAAATTCTCCGTGAAACATACACTGCAAATGTACTGTGAACTATTTAATTCAACAATTTATGGTACAATAATTATTAAGGCAGTCTTAAACAATTTGAATTATTCGAAAGATCGCACTAATGCAACCCGCCACAAAAGGTTACAATATTCAGTTGAGTGAGAGTCTAATATTCCATGAAACTGACAATGCAAGACGTAAGTAGTCATTTGCTTGACACAATTTATGTCCTATTTATCCAGTCTTTAACCATTTGAATTTAAAAGAAATTGTAAATCTAATTCAACTTCAAACTGCACCTCTTTTGTTTCATTTCAATATAATAATCGCCTTAGAATTGTTTCTTTCAATGCAAAAGATATCATTGGATCAGATCATGATTAAATATAATATTAATATTGCAAAGTGGAAAGAAGATAGTAAGGATTATCGTAATAATTTACATCGAAGTGGCTATTTATACATCCTTTACTCGTTTGAACTAGAACGAAGATCTCATTAATCTAGTCCACCATAAAATTCCAGATCTCAACCCTTTCGTTTAAGAATTCGTAATTAATGCAGAGATATATTGACGCTTTGTCCCTCATCGGAAAGACATTCGGTCTATCAATGTCAGAAAGACATGAGGCCATTTTATGGCAATCTCAGCTATTTGCATAGATTGTTTCTAAACCACAATTGAAGGATTATGATCAGCGCGTTGCATTATAAACGAATTTGTGAAGCTTAACCATAATGGATCTTTGTTTTAATGGATCCTCCGATGGATATCTATGGAAACCTACCGCATTTGCCCTCTAAATCTTCTTTAAAAAAGATATAAACTGAATTGGCATACCAGGGATAAATATTTTCTTCAATTTACTTCTTTAAGTTTAACTCAGGGGAATAATTAAATTGGTTTTTAAACTTGCTTTTCAAAATGAAAACAAAAGTTTTCAATTATCACTGTTGTCATAATATATTTCTCTTGATTCAAACAATCTGATTTTCAATAGTTATCTTTGATAAATTCTAAGCAAATATCAATTTATTCTTTGACTAAAATTTCTATAAAATTATAAACACAAATTCGATATTGTTAAAATTATCCAGTAATAAAACAGTAAACTATTAGAATCTAAGTCTTTTAATTTAAAAACATAAGATCACAGTACTCATTCGATTGTGTATATATTTTAACTCAATAAATACTAAAATCTATTGAAAACTATTGTTAGAAGCAACTAGTGTAAGAATTTTTCACGAAAATAACAACTACTTATATCAGGATAATCTATTGTTCTAATCGAAATCAATTTTCAGATTAAACATAAAATTTGTCTTTCAATTTTTCGATGCAACGTATTATTTGTTTTTTCACTATTCTTATGAGGTAAAAAAATTTTGGATCATTCAATGTGGTGTTTCCATATTTATTCATTTAAGCTTTGATATTAATTTACGAAACTAGACTTAAATTTAGTACTCTAAAAATACTAATTTAATCTTGGATTTTCCACTAATCTTTGCGATAAAAGAATTTTTCAACATTAAATTTTGTGTGCGTAATTATTGATTTATAATTAATTATTAATTATTGGTTAACTGGATTTCTCATTATTCTAAAGACACTTATGTTGGCTTTTCCACTAATCTTGTGCGATAAACTAATTTTTGGATCATTGAATTTGTTGTTCTCCTAGACATTAATTTAAGCACGCACATTAAATTATAAAACTGGTCACATTCTGTTTATTTAAAAAAAAATTAATATTGGGTATGCAAAGTAATTTTCTACATTTTTAAATTTGGTGTTTATTAAGATATTGACTTAAGCTGGGATATTAACCTACGCAACTTTGCTCATTGTAAATTACTTTAAAAATAACTTTGATTATGTCTGTTATATCTATTTCGTCTACTTATGCAGGTTATTCTAAAGATTATGTAGATCCTTAAATGTGCCTTCTTATATATTTAGTGATTTAAGCAAGGATATTAATTTATAAAACTGGACTCATTAAGTAGCTACTGTGTAAAACCTCTTGATTATTCATACGTTTAGGTATTTATTCTGCGTACCATGGGCATTTAAACAGCACCATTACATCCCATCAGCTTAATTGTAAGCGTGCACAACCCAAGAGAATGCACGAGGCCGTTGAAGCACTCAGCCAACATTTAAAGATATGGAAATCACCTTAACCTAATAATCTAGCGCTCGGAAATGTTTGAAGGGAATACACAGTATTTAATTTCGCTAACACTCGCACAGAGGAGGATATGCAATTCCCGAGGATTCTACTCTAACGAGCACCCAATTAAATTCAACAGGGAGCATATTCAGAACTTCGCTGGATAAAATGTATTTATTATAAAAGGTGTGAGATTGATAGCTGGACTTTCGGTTTGTAAGAGGTTGGCAATATTTGTTCCAAATGTGAATAGAACCTTCAAACGTTTCGATAATGGTGCAGAATACGAAAAAAATAAAACGATTTTAGCAATACTTCGCATGCAAATTCTACTTTATTATTATAATATTAAAGTAAGGGATGAAAATGCATTTTAATTGAATGAAAAAGTATTTCTGTGCAAATTTAAAAGGATTATCGTCATTTTAAAAGTGCATCCAAAAATATGTTTAACGTAAAGTAACACGATTAAATTATGATAATTTGCCCAACTATTGTTTCTAAATTATATCTGCCATTTATGTCTGAAAGCCCAAATTACCTGAGATAAAATATGACATAGTTGAGTTAAATATTTATGCACTTAAAATATAAAACGGATGTGAATCTTTATAACATATATTAAAACATATAACATTATTCTGTGCATTATATGATAATTTATACTAATCATATATATATAGAATATAATTATTTTATATTTTATGAAGTATTTCATAAAATTACAAATTTATAATAATTCAATTTTAATCCTAATTTAGATTTAAAAATAGCTTATTTTTTGCAGAAAATTGTAGATCCATCAGATATTGTAATAACCATAAATCAGGGTTCACAGGGACATTTTCTTTTGGAAATACTGGATTAATGAGGCATACCTCCTTCGGAGAGAGACAAGGGACAGGGAGAGATCAAGGTAACTAGTAATCCTTTCAGAACAGGTTCAATGAAGCCTTTCTAGCGAGGTTAGGTTTCGTATAGGGGAAAAGAAAACAGTGTTGCAGAGAAAATGTGAGCAATCCAGTGAAGCAGTCAGGCGAAAAGTCGGCTCTCTTGTAAGCAGTCAGAGAGGGTATCTAAGCCTTGTAGAACGCGTTGTTTCCTTTGAGGACATTTACAAGACTAGTAAATACGTAAAAGTTGTAACGACTTTCAGTGTTAATTGGTCAAAATGTTCATATGATTGCGAATAGGTCTCCATTCTACTTCTGTGGTGATTTTTTTTTTAAAACAAAGTGATGTTTTTTAATATGTTATTCTTATTAAAATTGATACATGATTGATATCATGTTCCACTCACTTATGTCACGAAACATCCAACAATGGAGAAAAAGTAAATAAATGCTGCTCTGTGGGAGGACTTTCAATTGTAATTGACCAAAATTTTCATAAAATTGTGAATAGGGCATTTTTTCTACTCTAAGTAGATTCTTATTTAAAATTAATTGGGCTTGATTTTTATATTGTATTTTTAACTATTATTTTTAACTATTCTATTCTATCTATTTTCTGTTTTCTTTCTGGGGTTCTACTCACTTATTCCATAAATGGTTCAACGATGGGGAAACGAAAAAATATTTTGCCGTGTGGAAGGACTTTCCAAAAAATGTATATGAAAAAAATGTAAATGAACAAGTTCTGGATGAACAAGTCTTCTTTCTATTCTGTGATATGTTTTTTTTGTTAATATGATCGTAGAGCGTTGCCGGGGGGCATTGTTACTCCGTGTCCGTGGCTTATCTTGGACACACGCCCCCTGGAGTAATGAGAAATTTAATTCCTTTATATACATTGCTATTTTAACTTCGTGTTCTGTTCATGTGTGCCCACGAAAAGTTGTGAGACGGATAAAGGTAAAAACGATGCTTTGCGGGAAAAAATGCGAAGATATTTCCTCAAATGTTACATGATGTGGGTAAAAATCAGGTAAATACATCGGGCCTCATTTTCAATACATGACACTCGCACACGATTCACAATCACAAAGTGAATCTATTCTCCTTCGAAAGTAGAGATTGCAACAAGGTTTGGAACAAGGCGTCTAACTTTCTTTGGAGCTTTTATTTGGTTGAAAAATCCATATACATCAAACTCAGCGAACGTGGTTCAATACACTAAGTAGTAATGAAACACGAAGAACGAAAAAGCTTTTGCATAATAAACAGCAAAAGAAAAACTGAGAATCTACATATTTTTTCGTTAAATTTTTACACCTTAAATATATGAAAAATATTAATATTCTCTTACAAAGATGTTGTTTTTAAAATCATTTTTCACTTTTCCTATAATTAAGACTTTTCTCAGAATTTCTCTGAATGTTTTTTTTTATTGAAGAGGAAAAGTACGGCTCAGATTCTTATGCTACATTATGCACTAAAAAATTGTATTTTTCCATCAGAGAAATGCTTGGGAAATAAAAAATAAATTAATATTAATTTTTAAATGTATAAATTAAAATTTATTAACATTTATTTTATACCATTTAAAATAATAATCAATTAAAAATAAATTAAACTATAATTTTTTAAAAATTTGTAACAAAGAAATAGTTAATATTTAGAGATAAATGAACAAGTACAGTTAAAGGGAAACTGGTAGCATCAGATTACTATTCTTAAAAAATACACAACAATGTTAATAATAAGCTCAACTATAAATAAATAAAATTCCACATACCACAAAAATACCACAGATGCCCTTCCATTATAAATAAATAAAATGCAACGCGATATGCCAAAATAAACATATTATTTATGAATTGGAGTACCAATTTCAAGCACTCAAAATCGGTTTCCATAAAAACTTTCATTTTTTTAATTCTGTTTTTCAGCACGTGCTGTTTGTTAACTGTTAACCTGCAAAAAGAAGGTTTGCCTGAAAAACTCTGAAGAGCAATAAATAAGTAATTGTATCCTTAAAAAGTAAAAATAAGATTAATTCCTCCACATAAGTTACTTGGAAGGTTTTGAGGAATATGCATTTTTTATTATTAACCGAAAAGTGTTTATCTTCCAAAAACATGAGTAGGAGTATTTAGGTGCATTTCGATAATTAATATTATTTAACAATCCTGGATTATTAATGAAAGATAAAAGATAACAAATGACCTTTTCTATTGTATTTTTCGAAAACACATAATTAGAAATAGCTCATCATTTATGTATGTGTGTTTATATTTTGAAAAACAATAACTTTAAGAGCTCATGAATATTTTTTTTGTGCCATTTTATTTAATGAGTGACCTACAGGTTTGTAATTTTTAGGTTATGATTTTTTAATTATTAATTATTGATTTATTAACTATTTCTTACTTATTTGTAATACAAACTTTATAGATTGAAAAATGTGTAAAGTGCATACCGCGGAAAACAAAACTTCAGCTAAGTGATTTTTCAAATACATTTATATAAGCGTGGTAATATATAATTAAGTTAATTACAATTAAAAAAATTAACTAAAAGTGAATAATATCAATTAAAAAATTAATCTATCTTTATATAAATTTTGGATAATTATTAATCTACTTGCTGCTAAGAATCTGTAATGTTTATAAGCCCAGTAAATGTATTTAAAGAGACAATATGTCTCTAGAAAATAAAAATAAAAAGAGCGGCCTGTTGGCCAGTTGGCTAGCCTTTGTTCCACAGGCTTCGGGTTCGAGTATTCACGGTGACATGGATGTTTGAGTGATTTGGAATTCACGTTATAATGCAGGTCCAGGTCTAATTGGCCTAAAGTATGTTCGCAATGACCGTAGAGCGATGAACCAATCTAGAAAAATGCAGCCTTAAAAAATGGAAATTATATTTCTCTTTTTTTTTTTTTGCGGTGGGATCCTCCGTTTCTTGAAATGCCCTGTAAACAGCAAAACAAATAATGTTTTTAATAGCTTAGAGAAACATTAAATTAGCAATTTTTATTCCACAATATGCAATGCATTTATAATAATGAAACATAAACAAAAAAATATTGATGTTAAAATTATTTTTATTATGTCAATGTAGTTACATTGATTTGATCTCTTATATACACTGAAGTGACAAAAGTCATGGGATACCTCTTAATATCGTGTCGACCCTCATTTCGCCCGGCGAAGTGCAGCAACTCGACGTGGCATGGACTCAACAAGTCGTTGGAAGTCTTCTGCAGGAATATTGAGCCGTGCTGTCTCGATAGATGTCCATAATTGTGAAAGCGTTGATGGTGCAGGATTTTGGGCACGAACAGACCTCTCGATGATGTCCCATAAATGCTCGATAGGATTCATGTCGGGCGATCTAGGTGGCCAGATCATTCGTTGGAATTGTCCAGAATGTTCTTCAAACCAATCGCGAACAGTTGTGGCCCGGTGACATGGCGCATTGTCATCAATAAATATCCATCGTTGTTTGGGTACATGAAGTCCATGAATGGCTGCAAGTGATCTCCAAGTAGCTGAACATAAGCATTTCCAGTCAATGTTCGGTCCAGTCGCACCAGAGGACCAAGTCCATGCCATGAAAAACAGCCCACACCATTACGGAGCCACCACCAGCTTGAACAGTGCCTTGCTGACAGTTTGGGTCTATGGCTTCGTGGTGTCTGCGCCACACTCGAACCCTACCATCAGCTCTTACCAACTGAAATCGTGACTCATCGGACCAGGCCACGGTTTTCCATTCATCTAGGGACCAACCGATATGCTCACGTGCCCACGAGAGTCGCTGCAAGTGATGTCGTTCTGTCAGTAAAGGCACTCGAGTCGGTCTTCTGCTGGAATAGCCCAAGAAAGCCAAATTTCTCCGCACAGTTCTAACAGACAAGTCCCTTGTACGTCCCACATTGATTTCTGCGGTTATTTGACGCAGTGTTGCTTGTCTGTTAGAATTTACGACTCTTTGCAGACGTCGCCGGTCTCGGTCGTTAAGTGCAGGCGGTCGACCATTGCGCTGTCCATGGTGGGATGTTATGCCTGAAATTTCATACTCTCGGCACACTCTTGACACAGTGGATCTGGGAATGTTGAATTCCCTAGCGATTTCCGAAATGGCATGACCCATGCGTCTAGCTCCAACTAACATTCCGCGTTCAAAGTCTGTTAATTCCGTCGTGCGGTCATCATCACGTCAAAACCTCTTCACATGAATAACTTGAACAGAAATGAAAAGCTCTGCGAAAGCACTGCGCATTTATACCTGTTCTACGCGATGCTACTGCCATCTGAAAATTTGCATATTGCTATCCCATGACTTTTGTCACTTCAGTGTATATATATATGTTATAAGAAATACAGACAGGCAAACAGAGAAAGAAATACCTGTAACAGAACAAATATAGAAGCAAACATTTTCCTGAAGCCTCAATACAAAAAGTACATACAGAAGAATCACTCAAAGTACCTTTAGAATTCTATTTGAAAGACGAGTTCGAAATCAATCTCTTGAATAAAGAATGATAATGCATTATAAAAAAATAGGATTTTTTTCTTATCCGGTCTCTCCAACTCGACGTTCGCTTTCTCTGTGCCCCACTGAGATTCATGGGCCCCTGAAAGCCATTTAAGTGCCATTTGGAAGGGAAGATGAGTAATAGCGGTGTCAGAAGAAGCTCTTTTTTTTTTTTTTTTTGATGACGAAGGAAAGAAACAGAACTGAAATGAAGTCTCAACATGTGTCAGAAGAGCTCTTGGACATGACATATAGCGACGAGCATTTTTGATTTAAAAAGGAAAATTTTCTAGAAAGGCATGAATTCGCACAAACTTTCACATCGTAATCTTTTCTGAAAGTTCTTGACATATACGAACAAGACACTAAAGTAAACAATTTTTCATTTGAAATACTTTTTTTCGGTGAATTCCGATTGATATGAATACTCTGTGTTATATTTTGTTGTGTACAGTTAATCTCACCCACGTAAAGGACAAATGAGATTGATTTTAGCAGCAATTGTTCCTCGTTAAAGATGAATTGGAAAAATAGCAGTAAATTTTCACCGATGCAACCTGTCTATACCAGCCCCTTACAAACACTCCCATTAGTCTCGTTTTTGAATGCAGTGTCTTCCATAAGTATTTTGAACCTGGGCTATGAACATAGATGGGTGATGAAGGAGTGCGTTATCTTCCATGATTAATTTTATGTCTTTCCATTCCATATTTCCATGTCATATAGGGGAGAAAACTTGAAAATTCCACTTTTTGCAGCATAATTATCAATTCAAATGCATTAGCAGACCTCATTAACTGAATTTAGGGCAATCTAATCCTCTATCAGTTATAAAGGAGAGGGTGGAACATAGGTGGGCCCATGTAGAACACGAATAGCTCATCGTCGGATGATGGAAAAGAGAACTGTGCCTGACGGAACTTTAGGGGTCGGTAGTATTAAGCATCTTGTCCCAATAACCATAGCATATCATCGCTTATGAATGTAGGAACTCAAAAGACGCCTCAATTGGTTTGAAACCTGAACTACCAACAGCCCATTGACGAATGATGAAGAGATTGGGGTATCTTCCGCTAGGTTTGTGAGGCGTTTTCACTACACATTTGCATGTCGTACTGGAGAAAACTCGGAATACTCCACCGGACAGCCTAACTGTGAACTTAAAAGTAAGAAACATCTAGCCTAATCACCATCTTCATCTCTTTCTCCAAAACATAAAAATTTATTAACTGCTTTATTTAGATTCACATCAGGTCATCTTTGCTTTTTGCCATGTAAAGATGAGATTAATAAAATAAATTTTTATTTAATCTAAACCTACCGGAAAAATTAAATTTAATAAGATATTTAGTTTGGTTTTTCTTGGAATATTAATTCCGATACCTCTCATTCAGAAATTGGTACCTAAATTAAAAAAGTTAATACAAGATTTCTCAAAAATATACATAAATTCTAAGTGTTGAAAAATCATCACCATCAGTAGCACTACAGCCCCACGATGGGTGAAGGCCGTCTCTAATGACAGATTTAGATACAGGAGATGATTTTTGTATTGTTTTGTTTTTACATGGTAGGGTCAACCCTACGCTCAATGCTCTGCAGTCATATTGGAACGGAGCTACGTTTAAAGTGGGATTCCGAACCACCATAAGCATGCATCCATGTCACCGTGCGATTTGAACCCGAAATCTGTATTACCGAGCGCTAGTCACTTTGCCATGAGGCCCAAGTAATGAAAAAAAGATTACTTATAATTTTACACTGTATTATTCCACGGTAAATTTGAAAAAATTATTATCTATAAAGTTGTGTTATTTCCTTTTTTAAATGCTTATTAAATTTTCAACGAATCAAACAATAGAACAAATTCCCCTAATAATAACGTCTATAAAAATATACGCTACAAGCAACGAACTATAATGCAAATAAATACTGCTTACAAATATGTTTTGAAAATAAAAGATTCAATATTCATAGTGTGTATAAAATGATAACAATTCATTAAACACCTATGAGGCGAAATATCCGAATAGTGAGTCTCATATTATTTTATGGGCTAAAATATTTGAAAAGTAATTAGTTATAAAATTATGCATCGCAAATTTTAAATACTTATTAAATTTTCAACCCATCAAACCACAAATATATTTTAATAATAACGTCTATTTAAAATAGACGTACGTTGTTTTTGGAACGACCTATAGGGAAAAGTAAATGCTATAAAAATTTTTAGAAATATATTTTGAAAACAAAAAAGGCTTAATATGCATAGTATAGTATAAGAAGTTAACAATTCGGGTAAACACCTATGAAGCGAGATATCCGAAAATGGGATCTTATATATTTATTTCATAAACAACGAATTGATCGAGATATTTTCCTGCCTTCCCATCATTGATCATGGCCACTCGAGAAGGGAGTATTCGCGATTTTATTAAATATTCAGATGCAACGAAAGATTTATTCCTTCTTATTCTTGAGAACGTAGTGTATTTTGCAAGAAAATAACACCAAAGGCAGACAGTGCTGAAGCAATCAATTACCATGAGTATTGAATACATCATATCGTTACAGTTATGAAAAACAACTGCAATTGCAATTTTTCAATTACAATCACAATTAATCTTACAATTTTTATATTTATTTTAATTTATTCATATTCAAGTAATAGAAAATTTATTTTCAAATAATCATCTCATTATTTTTAAAAAGTTGAATGCAAATAAATTTAAACAAAATTTATATTATGTTGATAGCAGTTGTTTGTTTAATTTTCTTGTAATATAGGATTCTTTTTTTCACAACACAATTGATTATTTCATATTTAAAAACATATTAAAGTGTATTTATACTGTTTGAGGTTTATTTCTATTTAAAGATGATTTTAATTTATTTTACCGAGAATCGTTTTATGTTATTGTTGAATTTCAATTCCCATTTCTTGATTCTACTGATTAGTTTAGGAGGAAAAAAAAATTAGCTTCTTAATTTTTTTTTATATTTTTAACTATGGTAACAATAAAATATTCTTTTTTTTTTATTATACCATTTCGCTTAATATATTATATTGCAAATTTGCCCTTGTGAAATTAGAAAATACAAGGGCAATATCACGAAATATTTTAATTTGTCAACCAAGTTTTGTTATTGGGCTAAAGATAATTAATTTGTGGATTCGATTAAATTATAAAGCCTTTCTATAATAACGCAGTTAAGTTCAATAAAATAAGTTATATTCTATATACATACATTACAATAAATACTTTGTTTTATTATAATTTGATAAATATATTGCATAATTTATAAAATTTTAATTTGAATAAAAACATATATTTGAAACTATGCATATATCCACTGTAAGGATAAACTGATATATCTCCAAAACAGTAAAACAATTTAAATATAATTTGGCTCAATAATTTGAAGCTGCAATTTCATGATAATTGAAATAATATAAAGAATTTTCATTTCAAATAGAATTTTCTATGGTCTTGGAAAACAATTTAAATCAAGGTTAATCAGCATTAAAACCAAATTAAGTCTATACAAAATTTACATAAATCTTGTCCTATTGTCCTGTCCGAAATTAAAGTTGGGCACTTGAAACAGCAGAAAAGATCTACTGTCAATATATCAGATAAAAACAGAGAAAAACCTTTGATCCAATACGACAAAATAACATGTGGAGGATTCTTTATAATCAGGTAATGTATAGAAAATAGGGTGATATTGGTATCGTGAGGATTGCTTTATTTTTATAATGCAGCTGGCAAACACTTAGACAGCTGTCTTAGATGCCTTAAGACAAGCGCTGCTCCGACGTTATTCACTTTGCATTACCCAGGGGGCGCGTGTAACTTCAAAATAAGTCACGGACGCTGAGTAACAACAACCCCCTTCGCAACGCTATCAAGTGATGTTAGACCGGGACCTACGTTATAAAAGTGGATTACAAACCACTCCAAACATCCATGTCACCGTTGGGACTTGAACCTGAAAACTGAACCCAGCGCCAGAGCGCAGCCACTCGACCATTCAGGCCCGAGGTGATGGTAAAAGTATATTATATTAGATGGATGGGCATTGTGTTTAAATACGGAGATGCAATATCAGCCATAAAGACAGCTTTTTCGAAAAATGAGGGAGTAAGGCTAAGACGAATATCACCCATTCGGTGGACTGATGAAGTTCGAAAAGGTTCTACAATTAATTGGAATTAAAATATGGAGGACTATTGCATGGCATAGGGTCAGATGGTGGAAATTTCTAGAGACAGGTTATATAGTGTTGAAGAAATAAATATAGAAATGTCAATATAGGTATTAGAAAACTTTCGAAATTAATATATATTTCAATTTTAAAAGTTTTCTGAAAGTTTTAGGGCAAATAGAATTCTACGATACTGATTAAAATATTATAAATATATTCATGGAAATATTTGAATTATATATGAATGATAACATTATAATATTCCTTCATAGAAAATGGATACAAAGATTGAGAAGGCAATTATATATATATATATATATATATATATATATATTTATACAATGGCCTTCACAAACTTGTGCATCCCTGTAGAAGTATTATAATATTTAGAGGAATTCATATTAGAGGAATATTATATTTTTCATATGTATAATATATATATATATATATATATATATATTAGATCAAAATATTGAACGGCAAAAATGACATTGACAAATGAAAAAAAGAACACAAAAAATTTCAGCAAAATAAAAATGACAGGGTGTGACTTGATTTCGACCACGAAACCGCTTAAAAGCCTACATAAATTAGTGAACCTAAATGAAATAAATTATCCCTATTAATTAACATCCCCAGTGCAGCTTTATCATAGATTTCCCACCATCAAGATATTATTTAACCATGCTATTTCTGTTCACTAAATCACTGGATGTAAGTCAAAGAGACAACGATATAATCCGATAACCTGGAGTAGACTAAATAACCATCGCTTTAGAACAAGCAAGACATATGATTGAAGGAGAAGCCTTGAAGGGTGATTCTTCTTTGTAACGCAAAAATGGAGTTTCAGATAGGACCTCGAAACTTGTGTTTTTGTGGATGTCTACAGATGTGTGTTTAATGCCGGGGAGGTAACGAACCGTATATAATTGAAATTTCGTCGATTTACTATAAATAAATCATAAATTATAAAAAAAAATTATAAAGAAAAAAAGTAATAATAGCTTAAATTATCTGACAGAGATATTTTGTACCTCTTTGTAAACATAAAAAAACATAATAAATAAAAAACCGCAAATAAGTTATGTTTGATTTTTGCAATAATTTAATGTTACACTATTTCGTTCGAATTTTCGTAGTATTAAGTGAAAAGTCAATTTTTTTTATTTACCTATTGTTTGACATTCAAGTCTGAAAATGTAATAACCATATATTTACTTCACTTCGAGCAATTTTAACGTATATTTACTATATTGTTATGAGCAAGTTACCTATATAGAGGTTCTGCATAGAGACTAGCACGTTATCGACGAAGGGTATATTCTAGCAATAAAAAAAAAGAATGTCTTTCTAAAATATTCTTGTAACTTTCAAAAGTTTACTGCTATATTAAATTAAAGTTTAGATTATGGTTCCATGTATCAATCTTTCTTAAAAATCCAACAAATTATATAAGAAAATTACCATTTATATTTTTAAAGAAATATGGAAAATAATGAGTAGAATTGAAAGAAAAAATCTTGCCGCGCTGGTATCTGTGCATCCCTGCTTTAATAAATCCAAACATATGTTGATAAGCAGAGACAAACTGTATCAGAATGGTGTTCTCTGAGACTATTTCTGTTGTTGCATCTTTGATATAGGATTTAGATATTTTTGTGCATCTTTTATTTAGTAGGCCAAGCTCTCCTTCCCTACTGCCCGTCTTGCGTCTCCCCGAGCAGTTGTTCATCAGAGTCCTTCTTCGAGTGCTTATCGCGCGCCCGGCTCTGTGAATCGAGTGAGCCCATTGGCCGGGGAATCGTCCGTTTTCCGCGTTATCTTGACCCATCATTCCGAAAGCGATTATGCGCCGAATGAATCCTCTTCCCGCAGAAAGGTAGCTCTGGCCGAAAGGGTTCCTTCTAGCAGATAAATGTTTCCCATTCCGTGGATAATTGTTGTTTCTGTGACAAGAGAAATTGAAGTTTTAGTTTTGTGAAATAGTAGTGCGTTCCGTCCGCGTCTTCCGACAGAAACGGTTGCTTCTTAAGAAGCATTGAACTAAGCGCAGTCATAAATAGCCATACAAAAATAAATCTATGTTTTTTAGCGCGTATTGGATAACTGTTTGAATATATATTAACGTGATCAACAAAACTATTATATACATTGATTATTTTTATTTCACGAATTTTTTTAATAAAAAGTTTATGAAGATATTTTAGTCTTTCTTTCAAACTCTATTCGCAGTGTAAAAATTAAATATCACAATAAAATTAGCTAATTGATACAGTACCTATTGATATATCTGTGTTAATAGATATTATATCAAGGGATGTAATCCAATAACATAGAACAGACAAAATAATTTTTCGTTTAAAGCAGGATTGAAAAGTAAGAGATGGCAGTGGAAACTTTTTTATAAGGCAAAAAGTGATAGATACGTTTAATGGAGCAATATATAGACTTAATGCAGGTATTTAATGCAGGTATTTATAGATTTGTGTTTAATGCAGTGTTTATAGACTCGATTTTAAAGATGCAGGGAAGTACAGGTTCGGATGTAATGCAAAGAAGTATGGGCATGTGTGTAAATAAAGGAAGTACAGATTTATGTTTATTGCAAGAAATACCAAGAACCTTATATACCAGGTTACATATACTGTTTATAGATCTGCATAGACTGTTTCATCAACATTCACTGCACAAAAAAAGGTCACAATATACTGTTGTTAAGAGAACCTAATATTCCATAAAATTGACAATGTAAAGTCGTAGTCATTTGTTTGACACAATTTATGTCATGATATTTATGAAGTCTTCAACCATTTGAACTGATAAGGAAATCATACTAATCTAATTCAACTTAAAATTGCAAATCTTCGTTTAATTTCAAAACTTATAATTAATAATCGCCTTATAATTGATTCTTTCAATGCAAAAAGATAACAAGTATGCTATTGATGAGATCACGACTAAACGTGATATTAATACTGCACGGTGAAAAGAAGAAAGTAAGGATTATTGTACTAATTTACATCTTAATGACTATTTCTCCATCCTTAGCCGTTCGAACTAGACAGAAGATATCATTCATCTAATCCAACATAAAATTTCAGAGCTCAATCCTTTCGTTTCAGAATTCGTAATTAATGGCAGAGATATACTGACGCTCTGTCCCTCATCGGAAAGACATTCGGTCTATCAACGTCAGAAAGACGAAGGTCTCTTTGTGGCAATCTCAGCTATTTGCATAGACGAGTTTCTAAGCGACATTTGAAGGATTATGATCAGCGTGTTGCATTATAAATGAATTTGTGAAGCTTTAACCATAATGGCTCTTTGTTTTAATGGATACTCCGATGAATATCTAGGAAATCCTGCCACATTTGTTCTCTAAATCTCATTTAAAAAGGATTTGAAATGAATTAGCATACCAGAGATAAAATAGTTTTTTAAATTTACTTCTTAAAGTGTAACTCAGAGATAACTTAAATTGTTTGTTTTAATTCGCATTCAAAATAAAAACAAAAGTTTTCAATTAACACTGCTGTCATAATACATTTCTCTTGATTCAAACAATCTGATTTTCAACAACCTTCTTTGTTAAATATGAAGCACCCATTAGCTTATACTTTTGTTGAAATTTCTACAAAATTATAAATAAAATTAGAATTATATTTATTGAAAGCATCCAGTAACAGAAACGTATACTATTAGAATCATACTAACACTTCTAATTTACAAACATGTGTATGTTTTCAAATCATTAAACACTAAAATCTATTGAAAACTATTGTTGGCAGAACGAGTATGATAACTTTTCAAAAAAACTTGAACTGCTTCTATCAGGATAATCTATATTCAAATCGACTTCAATTTTTAGATGCAACACAATATGTTTATTTAAATTTTTAGATGCAGCGTATTGCTTGTTTTTTTATTTTTTTTTTATGAGGTAATAAAAGTTTGAATCCTTCAATAGGTTCTTTCCATATTTATTCACTTAAGCTTTGATATTAATTTATGAAACTCAACTTAAATTTAGTTACTCTAATACTCAATTTTGGATTTTCCACCATCTTTGGAGATAAAAGAATCTATTTGAGCATTGAAATTTAGTGTTTGCGTAATTATTCATTTAAGCAAGGATATCAGTAGACGAAAATGGACGTAATATTTATCCTTCTACAGAAATTCATGCTTTCTTTTCCACTAATTTTTGTGCGATAAAATAATTTTTGGATCATTAAGTTTGTTGTTTTCACAGTCATTAATTTAAGCAAGCACATTAAATTATAAAACTTGTTTCATTATGAATTATTTAAAAATATTTGATATTGAGTACTAAAAGAATTTTATTTGCATCTTGAATATCAACATACGCTACTTTTCTCATTAGGAATTACTTGAAAAATCCTTTTGATTGTGCATCTTATGTATAATTATTCTAGTTACGTCAGGTATTTAAAAAAAATATGTAGATCCATAAATGTTGTTTCTTATGTATTTAGTGATTTAAGAAAAGATATCAATTCAGGAAACAGAACTCGTTAAACAGCTAGTGTGTAAAACCTCTTGATTATTCATACGTGTAGGCATTTAGTCTGCGTACCATGGGCATTTAAACCGCACCATTACATTCCATCAGCTTAATTGTAAGCATGCACAACCCAAGAGAATGCACGAGGCTGTTGAAGCACTCAGCCAACATATAAAATGGAAATCATCTTAACCTAATAATCCAGCTCTTGGAAAGCCCGGAAATGTTTGAAGGAATACACAGTATTTAATTCTGCAAACACACACGCACAGAGGAGGATATGCAATTTCCGAGGATTCAGCTCTAACGAGTACCCAATTAAATTCAATCGGAGCTTATTCAGAACTTCGCTGGATAGAATGTGTTTATTAAAGGGTGTGAGATTGAAAGCTGTACTTTCGTTTTGTATGCTTGTTACATATGTGGATAGAAAATTAAAATGTTTCGATAATGGTGCAGAATATGTAAAACCTGAAGCGATATTAGAAATACTTCGAATGCAAATTTTAGTACGTTATATTATACTATTAAAATAAGGAATAGAATTGTATTTTAATTGGAAAGGAAAAAAATTATCTGAAAATTTAAAAGGATTATCGGCCTTTTATATGTGATTCTAAAATATATTTAACGTAATGTAACTTTTTCCCTACAAATAGACTAACTATTGTTTCTAAATTAAATCTGACGTTTATCTTTGAAAGCCCCAACTTACGTGAGATAAAATACGACAAAGAACGTGTTCTTCTTCACTAAATAAATAAAACAAAATTGAAATAACTAGAAAATATTTTTAAGTCAAATGATGTCAAAACAATAAATATTCAAAATGTTATTTATAAACTTTTCTTATTTAACTATTATTTTAGATGCTCGTTTATATGAAATTCGTAAGGCTTGTATGCTTTTTAAATCCATAATTTTTTTTTTTGTCTTAAAGTTTTTGTTATTGTTACTTATTAATATAAATCTCGAGTGTGTGCTTGAAGATTAGATACAAAAAAATAAATTTTAATTCTAACATTAGAAAAAAAAAACATTAGAGCTTCTATAAGACATATAACAAAATTAATTAGAGTCCTTAAAAAAAAAAGTTCAAATAGAAAAAAAAAATTCATTTTTTTATGAAAATAATTAATATTATAAAAAAACGAGTAAATATTAATCTATCAGACAATCTTTGAATTTTTAATCTGATTAGAGGACCCATTTTCAATTTTGTTCATATAAAAATTTTTTTTTATCTTCATGTAAAAATTATAAGAAAAATGAAGTAGATAATTAATCATTTTTAAATACAACATGAAACATGTAATTTCATAGATTAACAAAAATAAAAAGTAAGTGTTTGGAATTTAATAAAAAACTTTCACCATAAGATAAAATTCTTAATATTCATAAAAATAATAAAAATGTTATTTTTTCTAAGAAAATTGATGTGAAGTTTTAATTGCAAGAGATGAATGTTCTTCAAATCTGTGAAACTTTTTTTAATCTTATAATGATTATTTAAAAATTACTTTTCATTAATTTTTAGTGTTGATATTTAAATTAAATTAAATTAAATTATATATATGTATATATTTATTTATTTTGTTTGGTATATATTTACAATTTTGTTTGGTCTGACTTACAATAAAAAAAAATGATGTAAAAAAAATTGCAATACATAAGGTGAGAAAATTATTATTCCTAAAAAATTCATTTTTTTAGAAATAATAATTCATAAATTCATTTTTAATTTTCAAAAATTAAATTAAAAATGAATTTTTAATGCAATAAATCAAGTTTTTATATAATATGGATTTTAATGTTAATTTTTATTCTGTATGTTGTTTAAAAATGCTGGATGTTTTCATGCAATGTACTTCACGTGAAGAGTAAGTACTATTTGAAATATTTCGAATGAAGTACTTAATATGAAGAGTGTAACATGAAATACTTCAGTTGAAGTACGAAATGGGGTACTTCAGATTAAGAAAATATATGAAGCATGACATATAAAATGAAGTCAAATATGAAGCATATTAATTATAACTCAGAAAAGCTATACAACAAATTTGAACGAATATTCACACTGTTAGCTCTCTACTACAGGAAGGAGTTTTTAACCTATTGAATTATTCAGACCTTCCTTGGCATAGGCACGAGTCATCATTATAATCTACCATTCTATTTTCCATATAACATAGGCAGAAATAGTCTATGGGATACTTATTTCAGTTAAACTAACCAAAAGAAACCGGACAAAAATTCTTAACCGAAAGTTCCATTGTCTATGCCGGGTATAGAAGTATTTCAGCTGAAGAATCAGATGAAGTACTCAAGTGAAAAGTTCTACTTGAAATACTTTAAATGAAGTATTACATGAAATACTTCAGATGAAGTATGACGTGAAGTAATATCAGATTAAGTGGGACAGTTAAGAAACATGATAAATATAAACCAGAAAAGTCATACAACTAATTTAAAAGAATATTTACTCTGTACTAGAAGACGGATTTTTTTCTTACGGACCGCCTATTAAATTATTCGGCTCTCCCTCGGCACTGACACGAGTCGTCATTATTATCTACCTTTCTACTGTCTATATAACATAGGCAGGGCAGTCTAAGGGATACCTTCTTAAGTTAAACTAACCAAAAGAAATCAGATAAAAAAAATTTCAATAATCAATAATCAGACATTTTCCCACTGGCATTCTATTTTAAACTATAACTGCGCCTGAAGAATTTTGTGTTTTAATGTACCCAACAAGTGCGACCGTTCGCCAGTGACAATGCTAGGCAAGTCAAGTTTGGTCCCAATTGCTGCCAGCGTCACATGCAGTCATTGATTTCTGAAACAAAGGGATTTGAAGTTGAATGTTACGATCAGTGTGAAGTGGGCTTGATTCATTAGCATGTTACATTAAATGGTGAGAACTTTCCGACTTTTCTCTTGTAGAGCAGGTAAATGTCATTATCAGTATTACCTTTCTGAGAAAGCGATGTTCTACACGAATGCCAATTTATCTACGATGGTGAAGACCCTTCGGTGGGCTTTTCAAGACATAAATAAGCTAGACACAATGTCCACCAATGTTCAACAAAATAATACTCACTATAATTAAATGAATTGAAAAATGAAAATTAATTCAATTAAATTAAATAATCCCTAGTGATTATGGCAGCAATTATTATTAGATGTTAAATTCTTTTCTTTTAAATCTGTAATGCTTTTATTTATATTACTTTTAGGAAAACACTTCCGCTAATTAATAAAACTATTTCCTTTTCAAACTTTTGGTTTTAAATGATTAAAATAAGAGTTGAAAAGGTTAAATAAATGAGATAAACACTTTAATGGAAGAAAAATGAACTTGAAATGATATGTGGCATATGGGCTAGACTGTTGAAAGTTCTTTGTTTAATGAGAGACTCATTAATTTAGAAAGCGACTTTAACCAGGAATTTTAGAAAAGTCATTTATTAGGTTTTCCCCAAAAATAAATAATAATGTTTATAAGATACTGCTTTTTGTTTTAACAATCGTTGTCCTAAATTCTAATGCAATGGATTGATGCCATATTTAAAAAAAATGCTGTTTGTTAAATAACAATCGTACTTTTATTATGAGGTGAATTACTATTTACTATTATTTATTTTTTGTTAATAAATTGCATGACAATGGATGGAAGAAATTTATATCACGAATTATTTAAATAAAAGGAAAAAAAAAAATATTCATTAAAAGGTTATTTATTAGGTTTTCCTCTAAAATAAATAATAACTTTTATGCTGTACTGTTTTTTGTTTTAAGAAGTGTTGTTCTAAAAATCTAATGCAATTGATTGTTGTGATATTTAAAATAAAAATTCTTATTTACTAAATAAAAATCGTGCTTTTTAATATGAATTGAATTTATATTTATTATTATTTATTTTTGTTAATAAATCCCATGACATTGCACGGGGAAAATAATATCAATTATTTAAACAAAGGAAAAAAATATTTTTCAAGATGAAAATACTTTAATAATATATAATCATTTCAAGCCCAAAATCAAAATGAAAACTCATTTTCGTCTGTATGCAGAAAAACCAATATTTATTCTTCATATTATGAATAATTCAAGATTGCATACTGTATATATATATATATATATATATATATATATTATATATTTGTATCAGATTTTTATATTTGTATCATGCAAATGCTTTAAAATATTTCCTTTTCTTTTTAATAATAAATGTTTAAAACTTATAAACTAAATATTATTGTTTACTAAGTAAAACTTCCTCTTAAATAAATAAAACTTCATATTTATGATTTGTAAAATAAATATTTCATATTTAAAATGATTTTTTATTCATGTTTTATGCATGTTTTCTCTTTATGAAACGTAAAATATTCGTTGTTTATTCTCTAATAAAATATAAAATTTTAGATTTATTGCTCAACAAATAAACATCGTCATATGCTTGAATAAAAATCGTTTTTAGCTAAGTATAATAGATACATTTCTATAATTCGTAAAAGTAATTCTTTTCTTAAAGTAAATAGGTTCTTCAGAATATTAAGGTCATTTTTTTATTTCTTTTGTTAAATAAACTTCCCTCACTAATTGAAAACAGATTCCGTTTCGAAAATAATTCAAAAAGTTTGTAAATATTCTAAATTTTTTATTGTTTTGTTTTTTAATACTATGAATAAGCCTTATGCATTGTAAAATTGTTTGCATTATAATTGATTCGTTAAATCTTTTGTATTCATTAGAACAATATTGTTTCAATAATTACGGAAAAATTGTGCGCGCTATTTATCTTCTATATCATTTTAAAATAAGTTATATTTGAACTTATGTATATAAATATGTGACACGAATACAATGAACTTAGTTTAAAAAAAGAGGTTACATTTCACAATAATTGATGAAGGGAATTAAAGTTTTTTTTTTTTTATATTATAATAAATGAAAAAAGAATACAAATTCAAGTCATTTTGTTGAAATAGCATTTTTATATTAAATAACCACTTCATGGTCAAAAAAAGAAGAAAAAATGAACTCGAAATTATCTGTGGCATATGGAGTAGACTGTTGAAAGTTCTTTGTTTAATGAGAGCATCATTAATTTAGAAAGCGACATTTAGCCACCGAATTTCAGAAACGTCATTTATTAGCTTTTCTTTTAAAATAAATAATAATGTTTATGCTATTATGCTAAACTTTTATTTTTTGTTTAGCAAGTGCTGTTCTAAGAATCTAATGCACTTGATTGATGTGATATTTAAAATAAAAATTGTTTTTTATTAAGTAATAAAGTCCTTTTATGATATTAATTCCTATTTGTTATTATTTATTATCTGTTCAAAAATTCCGTGGCAATGGGTAGAAGAAATTAATATGCTCCATTATTTAAATAAAGGGGAAAAAGAATTCATTAAAAGGTCATTTATTAGATGTTTTCCTCAAAATAAATAATAACGTTTATGCTATACTGCTTTGCGTTTAACAAGTGTTCTAAAATCTAATACAACTGATGGCTGTGATATTTAAAATAAAAATTGTTATTTATTAAATAATAATCTCATTTTTATGATATTAATTCCTATTTATTATTATTTATTTCCTGCTAAAAAATTCCGTGGCAATGAGTGGAAGAAATTAATACCATCAATTTTTTAAATAAAGGGGAAATAATTATTCATTGAAAGTTAATTCATTAGGTTTTTCACTAAAAATAAATAATAAGGTTTATACTATACTGATTTTTGTTTAATAAGCGTGGTTCTATATATCTAATGCAAAGGATTGCTGTGATATTTAAAATAAAAACTGTTATTTTTTAAATAAACATCACATTTTCATTTGATTTTAATTCCTATTTATTATTATGTTTTTATGTTAATATATTGGATGCAGTGGATGGAAGATATTAATATCATCAATTATTTAAAGAAAAGGAAAATTTGTTTATTAACAGGTCATTTATTAGGTTTCCTTCTAAAATAAATAAAAATTTTTATACTATACTGCTTTTTGTTTTAAGAAGTGTTGTTCTGAAAATCTAATGTAATTGATTGCTGTGATATTTAAAATAAAAAAATTATTTATTATACAAAAATTGTACTTTTATTATGACGTGAATTCCATATTTATTATTATTTATTTCCTGTTAATAAATTCGTGACAATGCATGGGAAAATAATATAAATTATTTAAACAAAGGTAAAAAATTATTTTTCAAGATAAAAAACACTTTAATAATATATAATCATTTCAAGCCAAAAATCAAAATGAAAACTCTTTTTCGTCTGTATGCAGAAACACCAATATTTAATCTTCATATTATGAATAATTCAAAATTGCATACTGTATATATATATATATGTGTGTGTGTGTGTGTTTCTGGTTTTTATAGATGTTGTATGGAATATTTGCAAATATTTTAACAATTTATATTTTTTTATAAAGGAAAAAAAATTTTTTATTGTAAAATATTTCCTTAAAATTTCCTCTTAAATAAATAAAACTTATATTTATGGTTTGTAAAATAAATTTTCGTATTAAAAATGATTTTTTACTCATGTTTTATGCATGTTTTCTCTTTATGAAAGGTAAAATATTCGTTATTTATTTTCTAATGAAATATAAAAATTGTACATCTATTGCTTTTTAAATAAACATCATCATTTGTTTCAGGAAGGAAATATTTTTAGTTATAGATAATTGAAAAATATCTATAATTCGTAAAAGTAGTTCTTTTTCTTAAAGTAAATAGGTTAGTCAGAATATAAGTGTGATTTTTTTATTTCTTTGATAAATAAACTTCGTTCACTAATTGAAATAAAATTTCGTTTGAAAATGATAGAAAAGTTTGCAAATATTCTTAATTTTTATAAAGTATTGTTTTAAAAATAATATGAATATGCCTTATGCATTGTAAAATTGTTTTGCGTTATAATTGATTCGTACGATTTGTTGTATTCATTAGAGCAATTTTGTTTCAATAATTACGGACAAAAATTATAATTACTGTTTACCATCTATTGCATTTTAAAATATACTATATTTGACCTTATGTATATAAATATATGATGCTAATAAAAATGAATTTTGTTTAAAAGAGGTTAATTTTCACAATCGATGAAAGGAATTAAAGTTTCTTTTAATATTTTAATAAACAAATAAAGAAAAGAAATTCAAGTCATTTTGTAGAAAAAGCACTCTTGTATAATGTAACCACTCTATGGCAAAAAGAGCAGCACAGCCATTATTGATTTTTATATAATAAATAAGTTTATATTTTATATTGATATGTTTGTATTTACATTAGTTTGAAATTTAAAAACATTAATTAACGAAAAAAGGATATTTTTTTGCTAAATATCTTACTAAATATAGAATTAATATTATAGAACCATTATTTCATTACCACTAGACACTTTAACATAGTCATAGGAAAAATCAATTAGAGCCTGATGGTCAAGTGTATATCGCTCTGATGCTACGTATCACATGTTTCAGGTTCGAATCTTGGCGATAATGCAAATGCTTTAAAATATTTCATTTTTCTTTTATACTGAAAGTTTAAAATTTCAAAACTAAATATTATTATTTACTGAGTAGAAATTTCCTCTTAAAAAATAAATGCCTCATATTTATGGTTTTGTATAAAAAAAATGTTACATATTAAGATTGATATTTTATTCATGTATTTTTGCATGTTTTTCTTTATTTTTTTGTAAAATAAACGTTATTTATTTCTAATGAAATATAAAAATTGTATATTTATTTCTCATTAAATAAACATCGTCATTTTCGAAAGTAAATCTTTTAGCTTTAGATTTTAGCTTTTTTTTTAGTATAATAGAAACATATTATAATTTGGAAAAGTAGTACTTTTTCTTAAAGTAAATATGATCTTCAAAATATTAGCGTTATTTTTTTTTCTTTTTTTTTTTTTTTTTTTTTTTATTAACTGCGTTCACTAATTGAAATCAAATTTCCTTTCGAAAATAATACAAAAGTTTGCAAATATACTTAATTTTTATAAAGTATTGTTTTAAAATATTATAAATAAGCTTTATACATTAAAAAATTGTTTGCTTTATAACTGATTAGTAAAAATCTTTCCTATTCATTAGAACAATATTGTTTGTAGTAGTTTGGAATCCACGTTAAACCGTAGATCCTGACCGTGGACTAATGTGACTGTAGAGCGTTGGACGTAGGTGTGAAGTCATTTGACTTAATGATAATAATACATAGGAAACTCAATGTTAAAACAAAGTGATCTGCTATAATTCACCCACTTGTTAAATTCATATACAAGTGTGTAAATCCAGGAAACTTAAATTCTTTTATCCCTTTCTAGTCAATAGTGGGATTTTCCAGTATAGAATTTATCATGAAACAAACATGTAAGATTTGAAACTCGACATAAATTTTTGAGTTTCAAAACAATCTGTCATAGCTGAGAAGCACAATCCGAACTATTTCGGTTTGAATAATTTATTATTTAAAATTAGTTTTTAAATTAACATTTTAATTTTTACTTCATTTTTTTTAAATTTTCATTTTAAATTTGTTAAATTATTTTTAAGTTTTAAAATTTTATTTAATAATTATGAACAAAATTTATAATATTTTATAAATATGCATTTTTATTATTTAAAAATATTTTTAAATTACTTTTAAAATGAATTATTTTTAAAATTTTATTTTTCAATTCCTTCTATTAGATCACACTCTCCCCTATATATACCTTGTTCAAATTTTCAATCGTTCATAAAATACTTTTTTATTCATGCACTCCAGTTCAAATACATTTTTTTGAACTTGGCGGATGTCACGGGATGTGAATACAGTTTTTTTCAAATATTAATTCAGTAATAAAGATTTAATTAATTAATTTTTAGTTTTTTTTTTTAGATTTAAGTTGCATATATCTACCAATAGATGCGCCAGATAAACTTAAAAAATGAATGAAAATTATTATAATGGACTTTCTGCAATAGAAAAAAAAAGTAGAATTGACCTTAAATTTTTTTTTTTTTTTATATTACTTGTTTTTTATTTTAATATTTCAAAAACTTCCTTTTAAATTATATTTTATCATGGGATAACATGATGTTGTTCTGGTTAGATGATCAAGCGTCTCCAAAAAAGTGAAGCTGTAAAAATAAAATATAAGTAAGAATATAAATAATTTAAAACAGATGAATCTCCCTGAGCAACACGAGAAACATTCATTTCAAAAATTTTATTAAAAATAAACACTGAATTTCCCGTGGTTTTATTTTTCTGTGTGTTTTAAAACTGGCATGAAATATGCGTTGCTAAATGTGACGATTGATCCTTATTCAAGTCACGCGCTGTGTAGTTCATTTTGAAGTGTCTGGCTTTCAAAATATAAACAGATTATTGTCTCAGTATCCTAGAAATAGTGTCTAAGGATTGGTTTTATGTTTATGAAATTTATTTAATCATAATTTAACAGGCATCTCTGTCTGAATATAGCAGTGTTTCATGTAGTATTTGAATAAGTGGTTATTCATTAAATTTTGCTATACTCCTGTAGCTACTGAATTTGATAGTTTTATTGAAATAGTGCTCGCATTTTGGGATTCCGATTTCACCAAGTCTCTTTTTCCACGCCAAATGGAATTGCCAAGACCCCAGTATTCTGTTACCACAGTTGGCATTTGGTTTGTTTAGAGGGAACGTGGCGAAATCCGCAAAGGGAAGAAAATCGCCAAATAAACAAACGGAACATATTCTGACCCATTGTTTCTTAAATTTATTGGGTTATTAAATAATGGTGTATTCAAATATATATTCATCCAATAAAATATGTTCACACCTGATAAATTGAAATTCATGAAATAATTCCAGTTTTTTAATATTTAATATATAGTTACTTTATATTCAATATTTCTTTTTTTTATAAACTTTTTCCATTAATTTATGATGAGAACCATTGTCATAGAACAATTTTTGTATCAAAATTGGGAGCATATAGTGTCCTGTACAATATATGGGTGAAATATATATTTTTAAATATCATTGTATCGAATGCTTTGGAATAAAAGACCGAAATTTTAGGTTCGGCATAAATTTTCGAGTTTCGAACCAAAATATCACAATGCAGAAATTCAATGCGTTATTCACTGGTTCGAATAATTTATGATTAAAAAAAGAGTATTTTTTCTCATAAAATTTTTTTTTAAACATAAAAATATTTTTTGTAATAGTATAGGACGAGAACTATTGCCATATAATAATTTTGCATCAACAACTGTGCAAAAATAATGTATTATATAATAAACAGCTGAAATATATATTTGAAAGGTTACTGTTTTCCAAAGAGAACATTTCTATTTTTAATGCCAAATGAATGTCAATTTCACCACTGAAGTTTTGCACATTTTAAGTCCTAATCAGATTATCTCGAAATTTCGTATTTTTATATTTGCTTCTTTTATGATCCCCACGTTATTACTCATGCGAAAATTAATTTTTAATTCTTCACTAAAAACAAGTATTTTTTGCTACCTTGTTCTATTCAAAGACACTCGTAAAGTTTTAAATCTGTCAACAAATAATTCCATTAGTTCATGTTGTTTAATTCATTCCTCTCATTGTCTTTCATTACTCAAAGTATTGACAAGGAACTATCTGCATATAATAATTGTTGCTTATGACCGATATCATGTCCCTTTATTTGCTTTCAATATAAATAAAGAGTTAAAAAATTTCAATGTAATAGCAACACTGTATCACAGTAGTTAATCATTACAGTTCTGACTCTAGGAGGAAATCGAATACTTAAGTTTATACTTTAAAACTATATATAAGGATAAAATAATTAATAATAATTCTAACAATACTTAACATAATAATTATAAACAACTTCTAGCAATACTTAATATAATAATTCTGACGATACTTATCCTCATAATTCTGAAAATTCCTATTTTCATAATTCTAACAATAACTGTTCTTATAATTCAAAAATGCTTTTTTTCATATTTCTAGCAATACTTATTATCATATTTCTGACTATAATTAGTTTCATAATTCTAACAACACTTATTGTTGTAATTATGACAATACTTGTTTTCATAATTCTAATAATACTTATTATCGTAATACTAACTATTCTTATCATCATAATTCTAACAATGCTTATTATCATAACTCTAACAATCCACGTTTTCGACTTTAACAACAACAATAAAAGAAATGTGCTGAAAAAACCGTGTCTTTTGAGGGGTTTAATTTAAAACTCTTGTCCAACAGGCTGTATTTCAACTATTTGGAACCGAAATTCTAATAAGCAGAAATCAATTAGGCGAATGGGAGGTTCCGAACGGAACGTTGTTAAATTAGGTTAAATGTTAATCAGCGCCCCAAAATAACTCCTAGTTTTGAGTCTTCTCCTCTTGCTTGGCGTGATTCCACAAAAGACTAATTAGAACACATTGACTTTGACAGAAATGATTCCTAATTTGCTGATTTTTTAAAAAAAATTTCGAGTAATTTTTTTTTTAGTTACTCATCTCTTGTTTAGGAAGTTTTTGACCATTTAAATAATATCACTTTGTTTCGATCAGTTTTATTATTTTTTCCCTTATTGGTATTTACACTTGTGCTATTTAATTAAATACAATTGTTCGTTGCAAAAAAATTGCTACTTCTTCATTGTCATAGCCTAGTTCGATAATTTGCCAACGTGTGTTTCTATATGGTCAACATGTGCCAATTCGGCCAATTCGGGCCAGTATATAGTATATGGTAAGTGTCTATAACCTAATTTCGATTTCGTCTCAACCAATTTCTACAACCAGAAAAAATCATGCATACATAACACAATTAAAAAATATATTAGATTTTCTTTCCTCATAGTTAAAAAAAGAATGTATCATTTATTTGAGGATTGCCCTATCAACTAAACCTTTATATAAGTGATTCCATAAATTATAGTTAAACCAAGCCTTTATAGCCAAGCCAATCATAGTTAGCAATTTACAGCCTTTGGATTTTTTGTAGCTTACAGTGCTTAAACAACGACTAAGTTTCAGCTTTTTAATCATCTCTAAGTATACAACTTTTAAACAATTAACATATTGATCGCTTTTAATCATCTGTAAGCTTACAGTGTTTAAATAACGATTAATTTTCCGCATTTTATTCATATCTAACTGTACATCTTTTAAACAATGCTTAATTTACAGTTTTTTAATCATCAAGAAGGGTTTTAAAAAACTAACATATTTACATTTTATTAATCATCTATAAACTTACAGTATTTAAAAACCAATTTTCAGATTTACATCTGATTTTTTAAAACACACAGCATCTTTACAGTTAAACTTACAGTTTTAAAACAATCCATTTTACAGATTTTTTAAGCATCTGTTCTTTGGCTTTAAAACAACGAGCATAACTTTAAACAACTAACACATTTACAGTTCTTTAGTCTTTGTTGTTTTTCTGCTTTTACATCAGAAAGAGCGGTAAAATAACAGCTCTATACAAATAACAGTCTTTCAATTTGGCAGCAAATAAACTTTCATTTGACGTGAATTGAAAAATAATAAAACTCAAACGAAATGGAAATCTTTCAATGGGCACCTAAAAGCTCTAAATCTCCAAAGAGGATAAAACCGTAAAAGGTTAAAATAAATAAATCGGTGGCTTTTTGCACAAATCAAGTGAACTGAAAGTGTTTTCAAAGAATACTTCAGTCACCAAAACTATTCAAAAGAATGATTATTTTTTGCTTTTATGTGACTTTAACAGCAACAAGTAAGTAATGGACAGTTTATTGTAGAAAGATTGGATTTCGCTCAAATGGTGCGGACATGCGAGAAGTAAATAAATAAATAACGATTTTCCATTTATCGCAGATGGCCGTGTTTGTAAGTGACAAAATTCCACCTTTAAATTGATTTCAGTAAATGTAAAGTATATTTTATTTATATGTATGTTTACTTCAATTTCGTTAATGCAGTGTCATGAAATAAGCCAATAAATAGGTGACAGCTGTTGTTCCATTTTGAAGTGTCAACTGTTTTTGTAAGAAAAAATCAAATCGCATTTTTCATAAAAAAAAATTTGTTTTAATATTCTATTTTAAATATCAGACCTTCAGAATTCGAAAACAAATTTTGAGTATGCTTTTTAGAGTCAACGGAAGTTAAAATACAGCTGTTTAATATCATTAGAATGAGCTGGATTTTAAGAATCTATTTAAATTTTTGAAATAGGGAAGAATTTAAAATCCTACAAAGGATTCTAGGTGCACTTTTATAAAAATTTATGGGAAATATATTATAACGATTAAATAAAAAATACTACAGAAAAATAATGTGATAAAAAATAAATGAAAATACCTTCAATTTATTTAATGTTTTTAATGTTGATCATAATATCTTAAATTTAAATTATCATTTATTAGTGAGTAATTGAAAATTTTAGCTCTCTTTACACTTCATTGTGATGAAGATATAAAATATTTATTTGCATGAATATAACGATGAAAATTAGAGTAAAATGTTATCAAAGATTTTCTAGATATTGAAACCTATTGATCTCTTGTAAAGATTTAGACAGACATATCCATATGTTTTTAATTATCAATCCATGATTAGTGGCTATGTTCGTTTTTATTTTCTGCCCTCTTCTTTCTAAAATCAACAGAGAATGAAGGTAGGAAAAACATTTTTAATTCGCCACTATTTGGCGTGAAAAGAAATAGGATTGGTTGGCTATAAAAACTCTAGGCCCCTCTAGAAGAAGTTCTTCAGTATTTTAACAATTAGGTAAATGTTATTCTATAAGATTAGTTAAAACGTAGAGTCCATTAATTTTACATACTTAATTTGATTCAATTAGTTATTTTGAGACCTATCTAGTATTTTATGAAATTATTGGTTATATATAAATTATTGGTTATACATTTATACTGGGACACTAATAACGTGCATACAGGGTTTCTCACTACCATGATTACAAATTTGAAGAAGGGGTAGTGTACGCCCAGGCAATGCAGAATCATGTAGCGATGCAAGGTTTTGAAATAATACCCAACACAACACAATACCTCCCGAGATCCTAATCACAAATCCCAAGCTTCCATATGAGGATTGGGAGGTAGTTCCATAAATCTTCATAAATTCTCAGAAATGGCATAAATTCTCAGAATTGGCATAAATTCAGAAATGGCATAAATTCTCAGAAATGGCATTAATTCTAAGGAAGTAAATTAATATAGTCATAAATTCTAAAAAAAATTTCATTTAAAAATTCAATTATCAAATTTATTTTCTAAATATTGTTTCTTAAATGTTATGAAAATGTTTATTTTAGAGCTTTCGGATACATTATTATACTAATATATATATTTTGTATACATTATTATACTAATATAGAGCATTTGAATAGATGATTATATTTTGGATGCATTATTATGTTTAAAGATATTAGTAAAAAACAGATGAAACTATCATCTGTTACTGCCATCATCAATTTTCTCTCATTGTAGTCATCGTAGTTGGATTGCATTGATCACCAACCGCCGAATAGAACTTGAGACCTCCTGCACACTTACTGATGAGTTTCCGGTAGGCTAGAAGTAGAACAAATTGTTTCAATGATTAATACTTCATAAATATTTTTAAATAATTATTTCCAAAACAGCACTGTTTTTCTTAAATCTATAGGTATTGCACAAATATTAGCTTTTCAGTAACTAACAACGTAGCAAAGTATCAAAAACACCATAGCATCAGCATTGAGACCAACATTAACTATGAAAAGCAAACTATCACTCTCCTCCATGCGGCAGATATTCATAATACATCACTATCGCGTTCGTGATATTCTATATAAATATGCAACTCGATTCAAACAGAAAACTCAAGAAGATACTGGAGATGTCCACGGTGAAAGACACCCACTAGTGAAATGAGGTAACGCGAAGACACTGTCAGATGTCATTTGGGCAGATGAAAACTTAATACCTATTACCAATGCAGGTGTGACTTCGTTGAAATTTAATTCCGTCGGAAGATTAATGCTTGGATAATTTAGAGTATTTATGAGTGCGTTAAAATGGAGTATTTGTCCATTTTGCGAAGATTGTTTAATAAGACACATAGTAGCATGTCCTTCATGGAATCAGATACAATTCATTTTATTGACTAGTGACTGGGTCTTCTGTTAAGTGTGATTACCGATCTAAAGGATTTTTATGAAGTAATTAAGTAATTCAAGGAATGAGGTTAATATTAATGTTATTATAAATGACAGTCCTTTTATTTAAGGGTCATAAGTCATATTTTTTATGAATTAAAAACTTGAAATAAATAAATATTAAAGTAAAATTTTATAACCCTTTTAACAATGCACTTTTCGTAATTAATATCATATCTGATTTATAATGCTGGATACTTTTATTGCTCACATGGCAGATATGTAGCAGATTCACATACATACATACATATATAGATACATACATATTTACATATTTAGTTGATTTTTGTCGTATGCTTTAAACAAGTTAATATATTTTATTGCTCTTGCAATATCAATAAAACCTTATAATGATGACAGGAAATGCAACTCAAGAGATATTTTAACTTTCAGAATTTTTGTAAGCATATTCCTTCCTGAAAAATCAAGTAGCACTTAAGGACAACCATAACAAAATGCAGCTAGTCCAGCAATAAGGAAACATGTTTCCAAAACTTATATTAGTCAAAAATTATATTACGTTCAAGAGCTAAGAAATGGGGAGCCAAAACAAACTTTTCCAACTAAACTAATATATTCACTTAGTTTAACTATTAAATTAAAACTTTAGTTTCGAATTTAGGAATACAAACAAGATATAAAAATTAAGAAATTTAATAAACGTAGGAATCAGATGAAAACCTGTTTTAATTTACCCTGTTAAAACATATAAAAATAATTTGGTTCCGACTTTATTTTTCGTAGAATTTCAGGAAATTCTAAACGAAATCAAATATTAGTCTTCGCCTTGTCAAACAGTTTTGGAATATATGATGAGTAATAATACACAACGAGCTGATTCTTTTCATTTTAGGATGTCAGTATTAATGTACTCCTATGTGATCTTGTTTTTTTTAGAGCCTAGATAAAATTTTAACACCTTTCATAATAACGTTGGAAATTCAAATTAATCCTGCACTGACATTATTGCGGGGAAAAAAATGATAGCAAAAGGAATTTATTTTTAATATGAGAACATCCATTTGATAAGTAAAAGTTTTTTTTTTTTAATTTGTGATTTTAATATCAGTAATTAGATCATAATAATTCAGTTTAAGTTGCTAATGTAGAAGAACCGAGTGTACTTATGCTGAAGAAATAACACTTTCAGCATTGTTAGTGATGTATGAGTATTTTCTTGTGATGATAAAATAATAAAATTCTGATGATAATAAAATTCATTCAAATGATAATAAAATTCATTAAATGAGATTTTAAAAAGAATCTTTAGGAATTCGATAAAATAATAATCCAAGAAATAATAATACAAAATTAAATATTGCTATCTAAATTAATGTTTTTATATTTTCTAAACAAGAACGGAAACATTTATTATTTGAACATTATCCCAACCTGGTAATAAATTGAGCAATGTAGGCAGCCGAACGGTCAGCAATGTTACCAAAGATATAGCCAACTTCAAAACAATCAAATCAAATAAAATCAAAACAAAAAAATATTGAATATGGTCAGCAGGAAAAAAACAGCCTCAGGAATGGTTTTAAAATTACATTATACAAAATTATTGAAATTTTGGTAGATTAAAGGATATAATTTTTATTCAATGCAATATATTTAAGGATGTAATAAGAGAACAATTCTTATCGCTTTTGAGAGAAAGAAAATTGGGGTTAAAACTGTTTCTTGTTTTTCTTTTATAATAAAATTATAAAAGAATCTTCTATATCTTATCTATAATCTTCTATTCATAAAACGTCTTTTGCATTCATTACATTTATTTTAAAAATAGCATTTGTTTTCTAAATAAATGAAATAAAATCTCGATAATAATAATAAAGGGATTTAACTTTCCTGCATAAGTTTGGAACAATGGATATTCTCGTATAAAAATATGCCTTTTTCGGAATTGATATTTGTGTATACCAGACTTCAGATCTTAAGTATCTTTTAAGTAATAAACTGAATAGTATCATTGGCGTAATGACATAACTATATTATATATTATTAAATTTCCCTTCAAAGTTCTGGGCCTGAATGGCCGAGTGGCTAGCGCTCTGGCGCTCGGTACCACAGGTTCCGGGTTCGAGTCCCGGCGGTGCCATGGATGTTTGTAGTGGTCCGGAATCCACTTTAAACCATAGGTCCCGGTCCTAACAAGATCGTAGAGCGTTGCGGGGGCATTGTTACTCCGCGTCCGTGGCTTATCTTCAAGTTACACGCGCCCCTTGGGTAATGCAAAGTGAGTACGTCTGTGCAGCGCTTGCCTTAAGGTATCCAAGACCAAGCTGTCTAAAGTGTTTGCCAGCTGCATGAGAAAAAAAAAACCTTCAAAGTTCTTGATATTAACTATCAACCTTTGCATAACAATGCCTCTGAACAATAAAATAAATTTGCATTAGGGATAATGTAAATGATTCTGCATCAAATAAAACACACGTGTATGATTACCTATTTCATTTTAAAATGTATGGGAATTGAAGCAATTGTGGTACCTAGCGACACGGGTACTTGATAATCCCTGCAAGAGGGAAACCATAAGGCATATCTTCCCTATCGCTTGAGGGAAAGCCTCTGTTTGGAATTGGCTGAGGTAAGTCCCCATTTGGAATCGGTATAAACCGTTTAAGAAATTACATTATAAATGGATAATAGATTTTTATACATTTATATAGGAGTTGTGAGTGCTGCCATGTGTTGTTTTATTAATTTAGTTAAAATAAAATAACGAAAAGGCAAATGGGAGTCATGTTTGATAGGACAGTACATGAACACTGGTCTCAGCAGTGACACTACATCACAGCAATTTCCTTAGCAAGATATTAAAAAAGCAATATTTGTGTCAATTTGCAAAATTTTGACCGAATCGAATCGAGACACTAACACAACTCTTTTCCAATCTACTCATTTATGATTGATATGGACGTAAAAATGAGAATCAAGCATTTGTCCTGTGGCATTCTAGCTTTAACTGACGCTGGGTCAGAAGATTTTTTGTATTAATGTTCACAAAAATCGAGACCCTTCGCCAGTGGCAACGTCAGGCCAGTAGAGTTCAGGTTCGAGTTCACTGGCAGCGTCATATGCGGTCATTGATTTCAAAAATGAAGAGACTCTATGTTGAATGGTACGAACACCGTGAAGCAACTTGACTCATTAAAGTGTGGGAATTTTCTGGCTTTTCTTTTATACGACAGATAAATGCCCAGCTATTACCCCTAACAGTTTTCCGAGAAAGCATTATCTACACGAATGCCAAATTATCTACGATGGCGAAGGGCAGTCGATGGGCTTTGCAAGATATTAATAAGTAAGAAAGAATTTCCACCAATGTTCAATAAAAATAATACTCATTATAATTATAAGTGAAAAGTGAGATGGAAATCAAGTTAATTAAATTAAATAATACTGGGTGGTTATGGCAGCAATTAATATGAGGTGCTAAAATGTTTTTTAATATGTGAATTATTTCTTAGAAAAACACATTCGCTAATTAATAAAACTATTCTCATTCCAACATTTGATTTTAAATAATTAAATATACGGTTTTAAAAAGTTAAATGAATGAGACAAGCAATTTAAAGGAAGAAAAATTAGCTTGAAATGATTTGCGGCATATAGTATAGAATGTTGAAAGTTCTTTGTTTAATGAGATCTCCACAAATTTAGGCAGCGCCATTAACCACCGAATTTCAGAAAAGTCATTTATTAGATTTTCCTCTAAAATAAATAATAATATTTCTGTTATACGGCTTTTTTTTTTAGGAGATCTTGGTATATTACTGCAATACATTTTTGCAGCAAAATTTTTCTGTCAGTCCAAATCAAATCGAGACACAAACAGCATCATCAACGAACCTACTCACTTTTGATAAATATGGACATAACAAGGAAAATCAAATTTGTCCACTGGCATTTAAGCTTTGACTAACACTAGGTCTGAAGAATTTCGTGTTTTAAAGTACACAACAAAAGCGAATCTTCCCAGTGACAACTCCAGATAAGTGAGGTCAGGTTCGAGTTCACTACCAGAGTCATTTGCAGTCAATGATTTCAGAAACGAAGTGATCAATGCCAAATGGGACAATCAGTATGCAGCGACTTGTCTCATTTGTTTTTCGTTAGAAGGTGGGAATTGCCCTGCTTTTCTCTTGTACAACAAATAAATGCCTAAAAAGTACCTCTAAGAACTTTCCGAGAAGATGGCGTCTACACAAATGCCAACAACGGTCAATGTCAACAACGGCGAACGCCCACATTGACGGACGGTGGGCTTTTCAAGACATAAATAAGTAAAAAACAATACACATCTATGTTCAACAAAAATAATTATTATTATAATTATAAGGGGATTGTGAAATGAAAATTAAGTTAATTAAATTAAATAATACCGGATGAATATGGCAGCATTAATGATGAAATGCTAAAACATTTTTTATTTTAAATCTGTCTTACTGGAATTACTACATATAAAAGCACTTCAGCTAATTTATAAAACTATTTCCTTTTCAACTTTTGGTTTTAAATGAATAAATGGTTAAATAAAGAACATAAACACTTTAAAGGAAGACAAATAAAACTGAAATTACATTAGAGATGAGCTAGACTGTTGAAAGATCTTCTGAAAGACAGTTAAATAAGTAAAAAATAGTGGTCATCAACAAAAAAGTTTAAAAAAAATATTATAAATATATATGAATTGCGAAACGAAAATTAAGTCAAATTAAATAATCCTGGGTGATAATGCAACGATTATTATGAGGTTCTAAAGCATTTTTTTTTTAAATATGTAATGTTCTTACTTAAAATACTTCTTAGGAAAACACTTCCACTGGTTAATAAAAATATTTCCTCTACTACATTTAGTTTTAAATTATTGGAATTAAAGTTGGAAAAGTTTAAATAAATGAGGCAAACACTTTAAAGGGAAAAAAAATTAACTAGAAATGATCTGTGGTATATGGGCTGGACTTTTGAAAGTTCTTTGTTTAAAGAGAGCTTCATTAATTTAGAAGGCGACTTTCAGAAAAGTCATTTATTAGGGTTTCCTCTAAAATAAATAAAACTGTTTATGCTGCACTGCTTTTGATTTAACAAGAGTTGTTCTAAAACTTTAATGCAATTGATTGCTGTGATATTTAAAATAAAAATTATTTATTAAATAAAAATTGTACTTTTATTATGATGTGAATTCCTATTTAATATTATTTATTTCCTGTTAAAAATTCCGTGGCAACGGATAGAATGGATTAATATCATCAATTATTTAAATGAAGGGAAAAAATTATTCATTAAAAGGTCGGTTATTAGGTTTTCGTCTAAAATAAATAATAATGTTTATGCTATACTGTTTTTTTAACAAAGGTTGTTCTAAAAAACCAATTCATTTGTTTTCTGTGATATTTAAAATAAAAATTGCTATTTATTAAATACAAATCCTACTTTTATTATCACGGGAATTCTTATTTATTTTACGTTAATAAATTCCGTGTCAATGATATAGAAGGAATTAATATCATTCATTATTTAAATAAAGGGAAAAAAATTATTTTTCAAGACGAATGCATTTTAATAATATATAATCATTCCATGCTAAAAATTTAAATGAAAATTGTTTTTTTTGTTTGTATGCAGAAAAACCAATATTTAATCTTCATTTCATGAATAATTCAAGATTGCAAACTGTATATATATATATCATATTTGTATCATATTTATATAAATACAAATGCTTTAAAATATTTTCTTTTTCTTTCATAATAAACGTTTGAAACTTATAAATTAAATATTATTATTTACTAAGTAGAAATTTCCTGTAAAATAAATAAAATTTCATATTTGGTTTGTAAAATAAATATTTCATATTAAAAATATTTTTTTATTCGTGTTTTTATGCATGTTTTTCTCTTTATTAATCGTAAAATATTCGTTATTTATTTTTATTTGCTAATAAAATATAAAAATTGTACATTTACTGCTCATTAAATAAACATCATCATTTGTTTCAGAAGGAAATCTTTTTCATGTATAATTAAGAAATATCTATAATTCTTAAAAGCAGTTTTTTTTTAACGTAAATATGATATTCAGAATATTAGGGTTATTTTTTTTATTACTTTGTTATACAAACTTCGTTCACTAATTGAAATCAAATGTCGCTTCGAAAATTGTAGAAAAAGTTTGTAAATATTTTTCATTTTCATAAAGTATTGTTTTAAAAATATTTGAAATAAGCCTTATGCATTGTAAAAATGTTTGCATTATAACTCTTTCTAATGCAGCTGGCAAACACTGAGATAGCTTGGTCTTGAGTGCCTTAAGGCAAGCGCTGCACAGACGTACTCACTTTGTATTACCCAGGGGGCCCGTGTAACTTGAAGATAAGCCACAGACACGGATAAGCAACACTTATTATCATAACTCTAACTATTCTTATCATCATAATTCGAACAATACTTATCGTCATAACTCTAACCATACTTATTATCTTAATTCTAACAATACTTATTATCATAATTCTAAAAAATCACATTTTCGATTTAAAAAAAAAAAAAAAAATGCTGAAAAACCTTTATCCTCCGTAGGGTTTAATTTAAAACCCTTGTACAGCAGGCTGCATTTCAAACTATTTGGAACCGAAATTCTAATAAGCAGAAGTCAATTAGGCGCATGGGAGGTTCCGATTGGAACGCTGCTGTTCAATTAGGTTAAATGTTAATCAGCGCCCCAAAATAACTCTTCATTTCGAGTCTTCTCCTCTTGCTAGGCGTGATTTCCACAAAAGACTAATTAGAGCACTCAGTCACAAATGGTTACTAATTTGCTGATTTTTTTAAACAAACTTTCCAAGTATTTTTTTTAGTTACTCATCTAAGATGTCTTCGGTTCATTTAAATTGACTGTTTTTCGATTAGTTTTAATTATTTTTTCCCTTGGTCGTATTTACACTTCTGCTATTTAATTAAATACAATTGTTCGTTGCAAAAAATAATTGCTACTTCTTCATTGTCATAGCCTAGTTTGATAATTTGCCCACGTATGTTTCTAAATGGTCAACATGTACCAACGCGGCCAGTATATGGACCAGCATATAGTATATGATAAGAGTCTGCAACCTAATTTCGATTTCGTCTCAACCGATTTCTACAACCAGAAAAAACCCTGACTACGTAACACAATTAAAAAATATATTAGATTTTTTTCCTTATACATTTATTTGAAGATTGTCCTATCAACTAAACCTTTATATAAGTGATTTGATGAATTATACTTAAACCACGCTTAATTTACAGCCTTTTGATCTTTTGTTAACTTACAGTGTTTAAACGACGATTAATTTTCCGCTTTTTAATCTTCTCTAAGTATGCAGCTTTTAAACAATTAACATATTGATCACTTTTTAATCATTTCTAACCTTACATCTTTTAAGCAATGCTTAATTTACAGTTTTTACATCATCAGCAAGCTTACAGTTTTTAAACAACTAACGTATCTACATTTTATAAATCATTTATAAGTTTACAGTATTTAAATAAAGCTTTAATTTACAGATTTTTAAGCATCTGTCAACTTACAGCTTTAAAACGACCAGCATAACTTTTAAACAACTAACATATTTATAGCTTTTTAGTCATACGTCGCTGCTTTTTCTGTTTTTATACCAGAAAAAGAGCAGTAAAATAACAGTTGTATATAAATAACAGCCTTTCAATTTGGCAGCAAATAAACTCTCATTTGACGTGAATTCAAAAAGAATAAAACTCAAACGAAATGGAAATCTTTCAATGGGTACCTAAAAACTCTAAATCTCTAAGAGGATGAAACTGTAAAGGTTAAAATAAATAAATCCGGTGGCTTTTGGCACAAATCAAGAGAACTGAAACTGTTTTCAAAGAATACTTCAGTCCCCAAAATTATTCAAACGAATGATTCACTTTGCTTTTATATGACTTTTAACAGCAATAAGTAAGTAATGGACAGTTTATTGTAGAAGGATTGGATTTCGCTCAAAATGGTGCGGACATGCGAGTAAATAAATAAATAACTATTTTCCATTTATCGCAGCTGGGCCTTTCGATTTTTCGTGTTTGTAAGTCACAAATTCCACCTTTAAATTGATTTCAGCAAATGTAAAGTATATTTTATTTATATGTATGATTACTTCAATTTCGTTAATGCAATGTCATGAAATAAGCCAATAAATATGTGACAGCTGTTGCTGCATTTTGAAGAATCAACTACAATTTTTTAAATAAAATCCGCTTTTCATAAAAAAAAAATGTTTTTTGTGTTCCATTTTAAAGATCAGACCTTCTTATTTCAAAAACAGTTTTGAGTATTCTTTTAGAGTCAACAGAAGTCGAAATACAGCTGTTTAATCTCATTAGGATAAGCTGGATTTTAAAAAATCTATTCAAATGTATTCAAATTTTTGAAATCTGGGAGAAATCTATAAAGGATAATATGTGCCCTCTTTACAAATTTCTGGGAAATATATTATAACGTTTAAATAAAATACTGCAGAAAAGTAATGCGATAAAAAAAAATGAAAAGTACTCAGTAATTGAAAATGTTCTCTTTTTACACTTCATTGTGATGAAGATAAATATTCGCACTAATATAACGATGAAAGGAAATTAGAGTGAAATCTTAACAAAGATTTTTTAGATATTGAAACATGTTCAGCTCTTGTAAAGATTTAAAAGATATAATTCCATATGTTTAATCATCAATCCACGATCAGTGGCACATGTTTGTTTTTATTTCCTTCTCCTTCTTTCTATAATACAACAGAGAATGAAGGTAGGAAAGAAAACTTAAAACGTAGAATCAATAATTTTATATACTTAATTTGATTAAATTAGTTATTCCGTGACCTACCTATTGTTTTATGAAATTATTGGTTATATATAAAAGGTACATGAATTAATACTGGGATACTAATAACATGTATACTGGGTTTCTCAATACCATGATTACAAATTTGTAGGAGGGGTAGTGCGCTTACTGGGATAAACCTTGCACTGCTACAGTAGAATCATGTAGCAGTGCAAGGTTTTGAAATAATACCCCACGACACAAGACCTACCCTGAACGTGTTCCCATATCCCAAGCCTCTATAGCAGGATAGAGATAGTTCACAAATATTCAGCATGTCTTTCCTAGGAGGTCCAAAAGGAAGTTAACAGATTATGGTATAAGTTCTAAGAAGTGAATTAATGAACTCTATAAAAATTAAAATTTCAATTATCAAATTTATTTTCTATATATTTTTTTCTTAAATATTAAAATGTTTATTTTAGAGCTTTTGGATACATTATTATACAAATATAGAGCTTTTTTGGATACATTATTATACAAATATAAAGCTTTAGGATAGATTATTATCTTTTGATACATTATTATGTATAAAGATATTAGTACAAAACCGATAAAGCTGTCATCTGTTGCTATCATCATCAATCTCTCTATTGTAGTCGACGTAATTGGATTACAGTGATCGCCACCAGCCGAATAGAACCTGGGATATCCTCTAGGCCTGGTAGTAGGCTTGGAGTAGAACACATTATTTCAACGATTAATACGTTAGATATATTTCAATAATATTACTTCGAAAAACAGTACTGTTTTTATTAAATCTGCAGGTACTACACAAATATTAGCTTTTCAGGAAATTAACAAGGTATCAAAAACACCATAACATCAGCATTAGAGGCCAATATTAGTTGTGTAAAGTAAATCATTACTCTGCTCTGCAGCATATATTTATGATGCATAACTATCACCTTCGTGATATGCGATGTAAATATGCAACTCGAATCAAACTGAATATTCAAGCAGGCACTGGAGATGTCCAAAGCGTAAAGACACACACTGGTGAAATCTCGGCGCTGAGGTAACGCGAAGACACTGTCAGGTCTCGTTTGGGCAGATGAAAACTTAATATCCGATCCAATGCAGGTGTGACTTCGTTGAAATTTAATTCCGTCGGAAGATTAATGCTTGGATAATTTAACGTATTTATGAGTGCGTTAAAGTTAAGTATTTGTCCATTTTGCAAAGAATTCATAATCAGACACTTGGTAGCATGTCCTTAACGAATTCAAATTCAAATTTATTTTATTGACTAGGAACTGAGTCTCCTGTTAAGTTTGATCACAAAACTAAATTTTTTTATGAAGTAATTCAATGAATGATGCTAATATTAAAGTTCTTATTAAGGACAATCCTTCGATAGAGAGGGTACATAATTCTTATTTTTATAAATTAAAAATTTGAAAATAAATAAATATACAAGTAAGATTTTTTAAGCTTTTTACAATACGTTTTTCGTAATTAATATTATTTCTGAATTATAATGTTGGATACTACTGTTGCTCATATGACAGATTTGTAGCAGATTCATTGTTATCAAGGGTGTGCACGAAAAGCGAATTGCATATTTACATCTTTAGAATACCAAGTAGAAAATATTGAAGCAGTTTACGTAAAAGACTATTCTCGAAAACGTAAAAAACTAAACTGCTCAGTTCTTATACAAAACAAAGGTCTTCGTGATTTTCGATAATATTTCTACTTGTTTAGACTCTATTAATTCATTCATTTTATTTCATATTAACTATGATTCTTTTTATTTTTTTCTGAAATTGAAAGTATATTCTGAATAAAAACTGTACATACTGTGATAATAATAAATAATAATCATTGATAACAATAATTAATCTAAATGTTTATTTAATAAATTAATTAAATGAAAATTTTATACTGATTTTCGATGCAATAATTATTTTATGTACAGTCAAATAATTTTGTAAAAAATATCGTACTCCGAGTTAATTGGTAATCCTTACCAGATGCTGTATTGCATGCAACATTTATTTCTGTATTCTCTTTAGACTAATCAACAATGATCAGTAAATGGTATTAAAACTATATTTTCCTACAATAATCTTGTTTGAACATTGTTTCTAATTTTCGTGAGGTTTCATTAAATTATTAATTTGATTTTTCTTTATTCCAATTACCAATTAGTGTAAAGAAATTTTCCTCATAGTCAAATAATTTCTCTAGTACCCAACATTCTTCGGCTACCTCAAATTTCTCAACATCAAGAAATGATTTAATATCACAGATGTTTCAACACAAATGTGAAGTACAACATTATGTCACAGTTCTTATAAGAAGAAGATTGAAGTTCAACTAACTATTATTTATTAACAATAAAACAATCATTGGAACACAACGAATAATTATAATACACTTTTACAATTAATAATGACTACTACCACTTCACGACACATCATCATTGTGCCTAGAGCTGATTTAACCCGTTACAGTTTGGGAATGATTTGGGTGAAAGAAGTCTGACTGGGCTCCAAGACGCTCTACGGTCATATGAGGCCAGGACCTACGACTTAAGGTGGATTCAGAACCACTACGAATATCTGTGTCACTGCCGGGACACGTACCCGAAAATTGTGGCATCAAGCACTAGAGAGCTAGTCACTCTGCCACTCAGGCCCCAATTTATAACGACATGTAATATACATTTTCGGACAAACACTTTTACTTTTCGACATGCTCAAAGCGAAGGTATAAACCATGCAGGCAGGAAGCCAAAGTTCAGAAAGAAACTAAAACGATTATCATGGGTTAGAAAAATCACGCGAGCTATTACGTGGAGTGAGACGTTTCATTTCATAGCAGCGAAACGGAATTTTATGATTTCAGTTAGGGATTCTTTTCATATAGAAACCGTGAGTCACATTTCTTATTAAATATATATTTAAACAGAAGACATTGAGGAAAAAAATATTTTTTTTTATTTGGTTATTTTGTCGCATGCTTTGGCTTAAATTAAGATGTTTATAGCATTTGCTGTCTGAAAACTCGTATAGACAATTACATAAAAAAATACACGAAAACATAACTTTCAACATTCAGATATAAAACGCATAACATTTTATAAACACATTACTTTTGAAAAATGAACTTGCACGTAAGGATAACTATAATAAATTGTTGCTAGTTCAATCTTGAGGGACATGTTTCCAAAACTTATGTTAGTCAAATTATATTAAAATGTCACGAGCTGAGAAACGGGGACAAAAAAAACTTTTTAACTAAACTATATATTCACTTACACTCATGTCCATAAGTGGATAATTCAGAATCACACAGCAATTGAACTCTAAAATAAAAACCTGTAGAATTATAACACACATCTTGAAGAAGAATATGCAAATTACAGGAAACCACCAGATGGCTGGGATAGTACGTCACAATGACGAGTGTAAGGGAGGGGGACTTTATAAGGAATGGTGGCAAAGAAGTAAAATTGTTGACAAGCGCTTTAAAAGAATTTCAGTGCATTGAGAATTGCCAATCTATTACGAGGTCTCTGCCTTGCCAAAATAAGACTATTTACCTGCAGTGGATACCAACACACTGTGACATGCCACTATGCAATCACCAATAAGATGTAGATACCAAGTACCATAATGTAAACATCAATAAGGTGTATATGCAAGTACTAAATGTAACCACCAATAAGCTGCCAATAAAAGTGACAAAAGGAAACCATGAATAAGCTTTCATGACAAATGACAATATACAGTCACCAATGAGCTTTCAATAAAATGTCAATATAAAACCACCAATAAGATTTCGATGCAAGTGCCAATAGGAAACCACCAATAAGCTTCCAAATAAAGGCCAATATACAGTCACCAATAAGCTGTCGATAAATAGTGCCGATAAAATACAATATGCAGTTATCAAACCTATCAAGAACTCAACACCAAAACTATCAAGAAATTGTAAACACGAGAACTAATATGAAGGATTTTCACATTAATAAAATATATGAATGATTACTATAACCCTGTATAAAATAAATGACTATAACAGATGAATAGCTCGAAAATCATATTGTAATTTTCCACAAGAATTTTCTTGGCATAATGATAGAATGTGCCATGTTACAAATTGTTATTGTGATTTTTGACAATCAAGAAGTTCATTTATGCAGCAACTCCATTAAAAATCCCCCTGGAAATGCCATTCGTGCTTATGAAACTAATTAAGTTAAACAAATAGTTTTTTTTAGTTATTCACACTTATAAACTCGTGTTTATGAAAATTGCAACACCATGAAGGACTTACGCCAGTGAGCTGAAATTTTTTGCAGGAAATGCAAATTATCCCATGATATGCAAATGATTAGAATTTCAAATCCGTAGCGCATGCGTATGCTCAGCAGCGTCCTCTGAACGGCGGATGGATCCGAATAAATAGACTTTTGTAGCGAGGCGTGTATGGTTATCGGTGGTTATCTGCTAGTGGTAAACGTTAGCTCAATTGTTATTTATGCCTTTTCGACGAAAGAGAGTATAAGATTTGAACACCTTACAGAGTTTGAACGGGGGAGAATCATCGGCCTTAGTGAACTGGAGTGTCTCATCGTGCACCGCTCGTGTAAACAGCGTAACAGAAGAATTTGTGATTGTCTTTTTGGAAGCAATAGACGGACGAGTGTCTTAACTCGGAAATCCGGGGAGTGGACCCCGAAATGTGACGTCAGCTCGCGATGATGGAATACACCTGGCCGTAATAATACGCTGACGGACCGTACAGCTTCCTTTTCAATTGGAGCACGGTGGTCAATAGCTACAGGTGTTTCATTGTGTGCTTCCTCAATTCGTAGACGTCTGCTGCAGCGTGGACTGCGCGCAAGGACTCCTTTATACAGGATCCCTCTCACGCTAAACCATCGCCGCCTGCGGCTACAATGGGCCGCTCAGCATAGACTGGCGTGCTGATTGGCAGCATGTCGTGTTTTCTGACGAATCTCGCTTTAATTTGTGGTACCATGATGACCGCATTCGTGTCAGACGCTATGCCAGTGAACGCCACCTTCCGGAGTGCTTTATCGAACGCCACAGTGGACGAACACCCGGTTATGGTCTGGGGTGCCATAGCATATCATGGACGACCTCAATTGCTAAGAATTGTGAGAAATCTGAACAGCAACCGGCACATCAGTGAAGTTCTACAGCCCCAAGCTGTATGAATTGTATGTTGTATGAATTCTTATGTATGTATTCTTATTGTATGTATTCTTATTAATTCTTATTGTATGCTGTATGAATTCCCTTCTTTCAAAGCTTTCCAGGCGCAGTATTTCAACAGGACAATGTTCGCCCTCATATCGCTAGGACTGTTCAATTCTTCTTTGCTACGCGGCAGGTACAGCTTCTTCCTTGGCCTGCGTATTCCCTGGATAAGTCGCCGATTGAACATATGTGGGATTTCGTTGGTCGGCGTCTCGCTCGTGATCCTCGTCCTGTTGCTTCTGCAGACGAACTTTGGGTGCGCATACGAACAATATGGAATGCTTTTCCTCAGGCAGACATTCAAAATTTGTTTGACTCAATGCCACGTCGTGTAGCAGCACTTATTGCGGCGCGTGGTGGCTACACAAAATACTGATTCCAATCTCTTGTTATTGTTTGTTTGCTTTGAACATTTAATCATTTATTTGTACCACTACCACTCAACTGTGTATTAAATTTCATTCAATTATGACGATTCCTTCAGAATGTTGCAATTTTCACAAACATGAGTTTAGTAAAATTCGCGCCTTACAAGGAACATTAACTATTTACATTTAAATATTCCAACATAACATATCATATATTATTTTAAACAACAATCATATATTTAAAATTATATGAATAAAAAAAACAATAACATGAATGATATTGTCAGTGAAATTAAACATCATTTTGCACCGCATAAGTATTTTATTTTGTGTATATTTTAAATGCATATAAAAGTTTCATAAATTGGATTTATTTCTGAAAAATTTTCAAACGTATTTTGAGCTCCTTAGTTATTTTAAATTTTTAATTTAATATGAATAAACAATAAGATGCAAAGATTAATTTTCAGTGTTTGATATTAAAATGAATAAATTTTATGATGCTTTGGTTTTAGATATAGGAATTTAGTTTGTTCATTTTTATTGAATTATTTATACTTGTAAGAAAATTTCAAGAAGGCTATATTTTAATGTCGAATATGAAAAGATAGATATGAGTTAACATTTAAAATAATATAATATATTCAAAAAAATAAGGATAATTCACATAGACAAATAATCTTTACGTATATTTTCTACATCTAAAAAATTGCTTCATTTATTGTTTAAAAGATTTCTTTCAAGAAACATATAAAATGAAACCTTATTAATCTTCATAACGCATTTATTTCGCCTTCAATTTCAAAGGGATTATATAAAGCTAGAAATGGAAATTTTTTTTACATGCATCTAGTTATAAGATAGTTGGTAATTTCCATTATGTTGATGCTAGATTCTTAATGCTTGTGATGATGGTATCGTACCACTCATTTGCATGTCATCCATAAGAATTGGGAAAATTTTTATTCATGCAATTCTATTTCTTTCACATTTTTATCACTTACTTAGTGAAAAAGTTTTCTGGGTCTTTTAATTGAAATTCATGGGATGATGACTTAGTATTAATGAAAAAAGATCCCACCTAATTCATCTGTTCTCTATTTCTTCGCTCGAAATTTTGGTGGATTAAAGGATATAATTTTTATTCAATGCAATTTATTAATGGATTTAATAAGGGAACAATTTTATGGCTTTTGAGAGAAAGAAACGGAGGTTAAAACTATTCCCTGCTTTCCTTTTAGATATTTTTCTATTCCTAAAACTTCTTTTAGATTCATTCATTACAATTATTTTAAAAATATCTTTTTTTTTTTTTTCTTTAATAAATCAGATAAAATCTCGATAATAATAATAATAATAAAGGGATTTATTTTCTGAACAATAGATAATCTCGTATATAAACATGTCTTTTTGGGAACTAGTAACTGTGTATACCAGACTTCAAATCTTAAGCATTTTTAAAGAAATAAAAATGAAATCATTAGCTTGATGGATTAATTATATTTTTTATTATATAATATAAAACTTTCAATCAAAGTTCTTGATATTAACTACACTCATGTCCATAAATTCAGGATAATTCAGAATCATACCGAAATTGAACTCTAAAATAAAAAAACCTGTAGAATTATCACACACATCTTGAAGAAGAATATGCAAATCACAGGAAACCACCAGATGGCGCGGATAGTACGTCACAATGACGAGTGTAAGGGAGAGGTATATAAGGAATGGTGGCAAAGAAGTAAAATTGTTCACAAGCGCTTTAAAAAGAATTTCAGTGCAATAACCGCATAGTTATGGCACAAAGGAAGCATTTGGATGATTTTTACGTGGTAGAATTATCGGACAACTGGAATGTGGACGTACCCAGCTGGAAGTATCCGAGGGAACTTGGAATCGCACAGAGTGTCATCTCCAGGCTTTGGCAACGATTCCAAGATGATGGTAATATGAGTAGATGTTACAGCACAGGTCGCCCCCGAGTTACAACGCCGAATGAGGACCGGTATTTAGCAGTTACTGCCAAAAGAAACAGACGGAGCACAGCATCAGACCTGTCTCGTCAGCTCTCTTCAGCTACCGGTACGACAGTTTCAAGGCAGACCGTGTACAGACGCTTAGGGCACATTGGTCTATATGCTTGTAGGCCTGTCAGATGTGTTCCACTTACCGCAACTCACTGTCGCCTGTGATTAACCTAGAGTAGAGAGCATGCATTGTGGACACCGCAACAGTGGTCTTGTGTGATGTTTTCCGACGAGTCCAGGTTTAGTTTGCAGTCTGATTCTCGCCGGACTTTCATATGGAGAGCGCCAGGTACCCGTTACCACCAAGAGAACACCATTGAACGACACCGTTACGGTGGTGCAGGATGGCTCGTTTGGGGAGGAATTATTCTTGGTTCCAGAACTGACCTGCATGTTCAGAGTGTAACGATGACAGGCCACATCTATCGGGATGTCATTCTGGAACAACATGTACGTTTGTTTCGGGGCGCCATGGGTGCTGAATTTCTGTTTATGGATGACAACGCCCGTCCTCACTGTGCAAACATTGTAGACGAATGCCTTCAATTGAGGATATCACCCGTATGGATTGGCCAGCATACTCACCGACTTGAATCAATAGAGCATGGGTGGGATATGCTTGTCCGACGAATTGCAGCCCGTCAACCCCCTCCCACCTGTCAACCGGAACTTCGGAGGACATTGCTTGTTGAGTGGTGTAATATTCCCCAGATTGATAATTTGATACAGATTGATAATTTGATACTCAGAATGCCTAGGCGTTGTGAGGCCTGTATTGCATCGTCCGGGTGACATACTCCATATTAACCATCATACTAACCATGTTATACTGTTTTTGTAAATAGGTTCTTTTTTGAAATTTGCTGCAGGGAGTAAAAATCGCAATTTTTATTAATTATGTCAAACATATAGCATCGTTTTTGCTCTTTACCTTTTGTTTAGTAAATGACTTTACAAATAAGTCAAATTTGTTTTGCTTCTATCTCTTTCTTTGCCTGAACTTCATTATCCTTAATTTATGGACCTGAGTGTATTAACTTTTGCATAACAATGTCTTACATTAAGGACAATACAAATGATCCAGTATCAAATAATGCACACGTGTAGGAATACCTATTTCGTTTAAAAAGAATGGGAATTGAAGTAATTGTGGCTAATCAAGCCATAAGGTGTAATTGATAATCCCTGCAAGGGAAACCATAACGCCCATCTTTCCTATTCAATGGGAAATTCGATGGCATCAATTTAGAATTGGAATTGGCTGAGGCAAGACCTCATTTGGAATCAGTATAAATCGATTTGGAACTTACATTATAAATAAATAAAATATTTCTATAGATTTATATGGGAGTTGTGTGTGCTATCAAGTTATGTTTTGTTAATTGTATATAAGAAAAATAATGAGAAAGGCAAATTGGAATCATATTTGAAAAAGCACCACTTTAATTTCAATTTCAGTTCAACTTTAATTTTAATGCAGGGCAATTTCACTTAGTGGGATGATAAAAGAAAGCAAAATTTGAGTGTAGAGGAAAATTTTAAATAGATACTGAAGCCTTTGTTTTCATATTGTAAGTATATCGCATTCATATATTTCTCTGAATGTCAATTAAAGTAGAGTTGAATAGGATCACCTTACATTCAGGAGTCTTCAAACTCTAAAAAAATAATAATAATAATAAAATGTAGGAATCTAACAAAATAATGTTAATAATAACATTAATGTTCATTCTCAAAACACTCTTTAGTTTTATACCTAATTTTTTCTAGTCCATAAACTTCATTATAACCTAAATTTAAAAGTCTGTATCTAAATCGAAATCTGAAAGTCTTAATTTCATCAACGCTTCACAATCACTTTTTTCCCCCTTACGTTTAATAACGATTTGAGGAAATACATCTTTTAAAACATAAAATTTCCATTCCAACCTATAAATTTATCAAGTGGTTCGATTATATTTCCATTCATATTTTTTTATATAATTTATCGATGTTGAAAAAGGAAATTAGCACTTTTGATTTTTGATATTATGATACGAGTTCCTAATACACTTATCATCATGCATTAGAAAAAATGGTCCGATAATCGCTGTTAATTAGATACATTATACAACAATACTAAATATTCATTTTCACGTTTGAGAAGTTACATAATTAATTTTATCTCTGAATTCCGAAATTTAGGACCGATAATTTTTGATATCCATAAGTTTTATCCCAATTTACTTCATCTTTAGAATGCCTTATTTCTTCTTCGGTTTATCCAGGAATTTTAGAAGCTTCTTTATATTTCTTATCACCCATTTTTGCTTACAAAACATTTTTAGAAAAAGCGAAGTTCTATAAAGTGATGTATCCTGTTTTCTCAATATAAAGATAAGGTTTTATTTCTGCAGTAAGCCTTTTTATAGATTGTATTGAAAGATTATAATCATGGTTTCCGTATGCAATAATAACTAATGGATGTGTTATTTTGATTTTGTATAACATAACAAATCGATACGTAAAAAGTTCTACTACGTCATCATTATGAATAGAATTACCTAGAAAATGCCTATATCCGATTCTACCAGACATTTATAAATAGAGTACAATTAGTGAGTGGCATTTCATGAGTTAATACATCTGAAGAGAATACATTAAAAACTACATTATTTTCAAGGTTATACCCATGATGTTCCTCTGGAAGTAATATTTTTTAAAATATATTGCCTACATATCATTTTGTAACTGCATCTTTATCAGAAATAGGATAATGAATATTGACTATCATTTTTTAGAACTTTAAACAAATTATTTTTCAAAACTAAAGCCTTGTTTTCAAAATATCATTTGTTTACCTCCTTCTGTGTATGTTTAGGATCCTTTGCAAATTCGACATATAAATTTCAACAATTTTTTTGTTCTATTTAACATTAAACAATTTTCCTCTACACATATTTTTAGTAGAAGGAACATAAAAAAATCATCTTCAGTTCTTGTTCAGACAGTATCAGGTTTATTTGTTTTTTTCATTTCTTTTTTCAACATATTATTTATGAATACATCGATTTTTTCTTGAGAATTCAAGAATTTTTAAACAAATTTTTTAACATAGAAGAATTTTCTATGGTAAAGAAATTTGAAAAGAATTTATGTGTATTTGTATTTGTAAAGAAAAATGTAAATGGATTTTATTCTTATCATAAAACTAGAGAATTATTTTCAAACATTTCAGTATCTTTAAAAAATCCCTAAATTTTTTTCCATTTATTTTTCTATCCATTCATATAGTCTAAAATTATGTTAATCTCTTTAATCGAGATCTCAAATTCTTTGATCCACCTCCTAATTCTTTTCCATTTATTAAGTTGATTTATTTTTCTCTTTTGTAAGAACATTTCAAAATTAGATGACTTAGTTTTATCTATTTGTAATGTTATTACTTCCTTTTTTTAGATCAGATTTCAATTTATTCTGTCCATCAACAGTGTTTACGATATAATTACTTATTTATTTAAGAGAAAATAAAATAATTTGCCATTAAATATGTATGATAGTAAGTTACCACTTCTTCTAGAGAATATTGTCTTCATTTAATAAAATATCTAAAATACCAACGATTTCACTATGTAATTTTTTTTATAAATGATCTATTTTCAAATTATTTGTTGAAGTTTCTACATTGTTTATCATTTCTGATCCAGCTATTTTATATACTTTAGTAACACAAAGACGTCGAAATCTTCATATTCTTAAAATATTTATTTTGTAATTGATTTCACCTACAGTTCGTTCAACCTTTTTTTTATTCCTCCTTCTATTTTTGTGATTCTCAATTACTTAATTAACTTCAATTTATGGGTACTTTTGGTATTTTTCAATCTCTTAATTATTAATTAATTATGAAAGTAGAGGAAGTTAGTTTTTCTTTTAAAAATATTTCATTTAAATCTATATCTGTTTCAATGGTATAGTTCCTTTTAGATTAAATTTCTTCTAATCTAAAGGTATAAAAAGTGGTGATGGAATATAGATAAACCATTAATTTGATTTGAAAGGATTTTCAATGGATATTTTTTCTTCCTGGCTCATTCTTTTCAAATTTATCAATAACAGGTTTATGAAACTTTTTTAATGAGTATTCATATTCTCCATTTTGCCATTCTTGTTGTGAATTATTTTGTTTTACTTCTTAATTTATTTTAGCTAATTTAATGGCTTCATTTATCCTTTTTATCCAGATGACAGTCAGAAACCTCCGTTTATTATAGTAGTAGTTTATTTTACTAAAGTAAAAATTTAATATAATAAATGAGTAAAACAAAAATTGCACACAAAGAGAAAAATAAGAAGATTTCAATCAACCTCTTTGTCCCCAATTCGTCCTATTAAACTTTTAATATCAGGTCCTAGCAGTTGGGGAAAGACGTTTTAATTAATTTAATTCATTTAATAAAATTTGATGTTTTAAACACATGCAAAAGTTCTTTTTTGAAACTAAATACAAAAAAAAAAAAAAAGTTAATGCAGTTATTCACTCAATTTTATTATGTTGGTTTGAAAGATTTATTAAGAGTATCTATGAAAAAGAGATATCATGATTAAAGAACTTTATCAAAAATTTTGTTTGTTTCAATTTAGAAAAAAAAAATTGATATAGTCAATTTAGATAAATCTCAAAAATATTTATTGGTTTTTAAAAATTATATTACACAAAAAAAAACCATACGAAGATTGAAGAATTTATTTAGAAAGAACAATGCAACCATTATATTCTTGTTGAGTTGTTGTTATTATTTGACATTAATTCAAATAATAAGACTAGATCAATAGACAATAAGTCTAGACAACTATACTAATTGGAATCAAATAATAAGACTAGACAAGCCTATCAGAAAGATTTTTTATTTTACATTTTTTATGATACAAATTGCGAATTAACCAATATCGTAAGAGACGTAGATGTTGAGTTAGATAGAGATGAAATCAAAACAAATACACCATAAAACAGTACTAAAGAAGTATGATTTTTAAATAATAGATTTAAAAACAGATAAAATATGTAGAAAAATATATAATCCCATGTATCACTGATGTCATACTATTTCTATAATTTAATTAACAAATTTTAAAATTTAATTTATTGTTAAATTTTAAAATTTAAAACACTAACTGAAGAAATTTTCGAAAGAGAAGATGGATTTATTCAAAGTTTTTTCACATTGAAAAATATATTGAAAACACAGTTAAATGGTGATAAACATATGGACGTGAAACCTTAATCTTCTAATACAGAAATTCAGTCAGTAAATCAAATCTTTTGATTCAACATTAATTGAAGAATTACCTATAGAATTAAAGACTGAAATGGAATAGGAATACAATGAACCTTTTATGTTAATGTATTTGTAAAATACATTAAAAAAAGATAATGCATATAAATTAGAAAATGTATTAAAAAATATTTAGTCTAATGTTTAAGATACCTTTACAATTCAATTAATGGTTAGAAAAGATATAGCCTGAAGACCAAAGCCTTACTTTTGCTATTTCTATAATATCATTTATAAATAATTCTTCTGTATAATCATTCACTAATTTTATTCCATTAAAGTATTCATCTACGTTTTCAAATGGGTCTTAGATTCGGTTATAGAAATTAATAGCATTAGGGTCCTATTTCCATTCGTAAACAACTTCTAAATTGAGAACCATTTTTCTTAAACTCCCGATGTTATTATAGTAAGTTAATTTCTGAGTACTCATTGCGTATGTTCGACGTTTAGATTTGTTCTAAATTTTTTGTTAATCAAGAAAAGTGAATGTAGATAATTTTTGGTAAATAATTGTTTTAACAGTAATATCCTCCTGTATTATGATTGCTACCAATTTTTCATTTTATATTCTTAAATGATTGGTTTTATTTTTTATTCTGTTCTATGTTCTTTTTTAAATTTCTTCTTCTTCTTCTTAAAACTATATTCCTGATTGTAATAATTTTCTAATATGTTGTAAAACTATCATAAAATTCGTTTGAAATCCACATAAATATACTCATTATTAATTCTTCTTTAATATAAGAACATTTATTATAATTTTAGTAGTACCTTTAATTATTTCGTACCCTATTTTGGGGCGATTATTTCTCAAGTTACAGTTTTTAAATTGGTTTCTTCTGTGGAAAAAGATGAATGAATGATCGTTAGAGGACGCTGCGACGCCAAGTTAATTGGGCGAAAGAAGTGCGAGTTTGAGAGAGGGCTTGGATAGCAAGAGAGCGAGAGGTAATCTTTTTGTAGTGTGAGTGGCATTAGAGATTAGAATGTGTGGTTAACTTGTAAATATTGTACAAAGTTTTATATATTCGTAGTATGTGTAATAAAATAATAAAAATTAATTCAAGATATCTGATTTATTTGAACCACCGACAACTTAATAATATTTGTGTGAACAACTAAACGAACCCGTAAGTTTGGCGAATTCATTTCTTCTACAGTGTTTTCGTCAACTTCTTCTTTAGATAATTTTGTTACATTAAAAAAAAATTCAGTTTTTTCATCTTGTATTAATTGAAAATCTGCAAACATCTTATTTGTCTTTGATTTATTCACAGCAGCTATATTTTAAAGAGAATCCATTTTTTTGTATTTATAAGTAAACCGATTTAATGAAGGTATTCCTTTACAGCTAACGTAATAGAAAAATGAGATTGTCTTATCTTTTTACCTGGAAGGGACTTCATAAATAAAAAAAAGAGTTTCTTTTTTTTTCCTATTCAAAGACCGAACTGCAATCGCTTTAAAAAAAATTGCTTCACTGATAAATAGATTTTCCTTTGAACAGTTTTAATACAAAGTATTTTTCCGTAAGCAATTGCGACGTTAAGCAGCTAATTTTTAAATATAATAATTTTCCAAACAAAATAATAAATAAATAATAAGTCGAATTTAGGTTTAGAAACATTTGATTTCCTTTACAGTATAAAAACTACTAATACTACTACTGATAATTTATTACATAATGGAAACATAATATATTCATAAAGGTATAAATAAAGTTTATTTATATGGCATTTAACGAGCCTTACTTTGGTTTAACGTTTACGTTTAACGCTCACTGTGGTTCTAATCTTGGTTCTTGGTTTTTAATCAGAGTGAATGGGGATAATTTTTGGTGAATGATTGTTTCAGGTGTAATATTATCATATATTACGATATTATCGTTTCAATTTTTTCAATTTCGATTCATAAATGACTCATTTTTTTTAAATCTGTATTAACTTCCTTTTTTTTTAATTTCATCTTCGTTATATTTAAAGATTTGGTTAAATTCATGAATGTATTAATTTAATAATAATCAACTATATTGGATACCTTATTATAAAATTCCTTTAAAATCAAATAGATGAACTCGGTAATAATTCTTCATTAATATAGTATCATTTATTATATTTTTAGTAGAACCTTTTCTAATTTCGTATATTATTTTGAGGTGGTTCACATCTTAACCCCCTAATTAATTATACTACCATTAATTCCTATTTGCAACCAATTTTAAATCGCTTAAGTCCTTCTTTACATAACATTAAAAAGTACAGTTTGTATTTATCTTATTTTATAATTAAAATCCCCAACCATTCTAAAAGAAAATTTATTTTTATTTGTTCCCAATATTTATATTTTAAAAGATGAATCAATTTTCTTATATTTATAAGTAAACCATTTCATTAAAAGTATTTCTTTTACATCTGACGTGACAGAAAAAGGAGTTTGTCTTATCTTTTTCCTGGAAATTGCATCATAAGTAAAGAGTTGCTTTTTTCTATTCAAAGACAAACTGCGTTCGCTTTAGAAAAAATGGTTTACTAATAAATAGATTTTTCCTTTCAATAGATCTAAAACGAAGTCTTTTTGCCCAAGCAATTCAGAAGTTGTAGATATCTGAATATAAAAAATTTTCAAAAAATAATAATAATAGGTCGAATTTAGGTTTAGAGATAGTTGAATTAATGTATAGTACAGGGATGGGCAAACCGTTTGGGTCGCGGGCCAAAAATCGGAAAAAAAACAGTTTGGAGGGCCAAAAAATGTTTTCTAAAATTTTAAAAATATACAAGTATTGCAATTTAAATATGTTAACGATAATATATATATATATATATATACTAAGAAGAACACGACCACGCGTTGCTGTGGCTTTCTTGTATTTCGTTCAATTATTAGATACTATAATTGGTATTGTTAAGGAAGTGATTGGTAAAGAATGATGAAAAGATCAAATTAAGTTTCAACGAATAGAAAATGTTTAATTTTTTATTAATTTAATGGATGAGGTAGATAATGTTGATTTTAAGACTGTTTACTTAATTATTTTTACGTAATATAATTTTTAATAATTATTACTTTTCATTTAACCTAAGCGATGAACACTATTTCTTGTTAGTCTGTCTTTCGTCCGAAAATAAATAAATTCGATGGTTTTCGAACACGTGAGCATGTAACATACAGCTGCCCATGGGAGAAACACGGATTCTGAGGTCAGATTTTTTTGGTGGTCGTTTACTGAAAATGATAATTGAAAAAATACAATACAATTAAAATAAAATCGGGATATAATAAGAAAAGACTTAAAAAAATTGATAATAAAATACAAATGCAAACGATCGTTTAAGGTACACGAACACCTTCGAAGGAATTTTTTTTTTATCTTTGTACACATTTTTGGATTGAATGTATCTAAAAACTAATGATTTCATAAAAAAAATTCATTATTATTTTTTTTAAATTTTTATAAGCTAAAATAAAGGAAAAAAAATGGCCAAAAATTGATACTGTTACAAAACCTGAAATCAAATCAATATTTTTAAATTTCTAAGTTTTGTATGGGCACGTCAACGGACTCCTAATTGTACCGATTTTGTTTTGTTTGTACTAACATTTTACAGTGAATAGACCTCTGGTAAATTTATATCTTTTATTATTTTTGTGCTAGTTTAAATGATGTCGACACAATATTCTTCCAAAAATTTGCATGTAATTCCAAGTTTAACAATTGAAATAAAAAATATTTATGTAGCTATAATCATTTCAGTGGTCCATTCCCTGTAAATATTTATAAAAAACATAAATACAAAGTTTTTGTAGCATTTGGATCCAAATTACTTGTGTTATGGTGTTTCACATGAAAACAAAAGCATAAAAAATTCATTCTGAGAAAAAGCTAAAAACAACTTTTAATTAGATATATTACTTTTAAAAATGTTGTAAATATATTAAAATGCCATTGAATTATCAAGTTCATAGTCTTATTTATTAAAAAATATAGTTTTGTTTTTCCTTAAAGCTGTAAATATTTTCTGAGCTTTGTTTTGAAAAGTTAAAATTTGCTCGACAAACTTTTTTTTTTTACAACTTCCTGCTATTTGCAAAGGCTTTTTAATATGAAATGACCTGAATTTAAAATATTTAGCCTTTTTTGCAAGTGTTTTGATTAAATATATTCAAAAACCTTTGAATTTCACATAAAAATATCAACTTTAACTATTCTTTATACAATTTATTCTTTAAAATATGGATAAACATTGCAAAAATGTGATATTGTTGCAAAAATTTTATAATTCAAAAATAAATAAAACATGAATAGTTTTTCCTTTGCAAGTATTTTTTTATGCTGGGAATATCCTTATGTAGGTAATATACTGTTTTCAAATTTATATCTCAATTATTTATACATTTTTGTATGCTTAAAGTTTGTCGACACAAACTTTTTTTTTTTTTTTTTTACAATTTACAAAAATTCTTAGTTTAAAAAACTAAAATAAAAATAATTTATGAATTTGGGTTAATTTCCATGTTCTATTCCTTTCATACATTTAAAGAAAACTTTTACATGAAGTTTCAAAGCATTTAGAACAGAAATATTTTTATTGTGATGTTTTGAATGAATACAAAATGCATAAATTCAAATAAGAAAAATAATTAAAACCAACTTTTTAAATAAATAAAAACAAATGTACATACATAAAAAATGTTATTGAGCTTTAAATTCTCCTTTATTAATATAAACACTTATTTATTTGTTTTGTTTTCTTTAAATAACTTTAAGCAACTTAAAAGTACCATTTATCAATTTTTTCTTCGACAATATTTAAATCACTCAAATTTATAACTCAAATTCTTTGTTTTTTTCAAATAACAAAAGTTTTTTAAAAATAAAATGTCCTTGATTTTCAACTTGCAACTATTATAATACCTTTTATAAAATTTTAATGTTATCATTATATCAAATAATTGCAGAGTTTACTTCATTTTCACACTTTTCAAAAAAATCCTTAAAATTCATCATCTTTCTTTAAAATTATATTGTCTATATTATATTATCTTGTTAGATCACATTTCATTTTAAAATTCTTAATCAAATACAACACATGTTGACAAACTTTAAGCATATAAAAGTTCAATGTTTTGATTCACAACTTTTCATTCAATATATTTTATTCAATTATTCAATTCAAACTTAGAAAAAAAAAAAATATTGATAATCAAATCAGGTAATACTTGCATACGTTTGATTTATTTCTCATAAGAAATAATATAAATTTTATACAATATAATTTTCATGAAATTTAAAGTAGTACATAAAACAATAATATTCAGAACATGAGAATTTTACGGTTATGTAGTACGGAGCATCGAACACGGCGCCATTCTTTTATTAAAGATGGTATATCTTTCGTCTGTGGTGGAAACAAAATTTTTACTCCAACGATGAAATTAGTGCAAATAAGAATTCTGCAATTAATTATCGAAATAGCAATAAAATAGTCATTATATTATTCGAAAATGAAGCTACGAATTCCTCTAATTGCAGTATTGCAACCCTAAAGAAAATGGCGAAAATTCAGGGGTTGCAAGATTGGCGCCTTCCTCAATGGTAGATTTTAAACGATTTTGCAATTAAATACGAAAAAATCTGAATAAAAACTATGATATCTCTCCAAGTTGGAACAAAACACACATTTAAAAAAAAAAAGTTAAAATCGGATGGTTAGTTTCGAATTTCAGCCATCTTTATTTTTCTTAGAACAATAATAAAGTTGCCAATTTTGTAACTATAAACATTAACAATACATTGTTGCCACTACATTGGTTTTGCCAAAGAAATTTTAAAAAATATTTAGGGTTGGGCCACCCTTATCACTTAGGGGTTTAAAAATAGATTACGACCGATTCGCAAACCTACCAAAATATGCACAAAAATTTTCCGCAGAATCGGTCGAGCCGTTTCGGAGGAGTTTGGCAACAAACACTGTGACACGAGAATTTTATATATTAGATATAATAAATAAATAAATAAATATATATATATTTCTTTTTCTTTTAATTTGTCTCGGATCAGCAAATTAAAATTCTATCCACGGGCCGGATAGAACCTTTCGGATAGCCGGAGTTGGCCTGCGGGTCGTAGTTTGCCCAACCCTGGTATAGTATAATAAAGTGTACTTAATTGCTGATAATTTATTACATAATGAAATCATAATATAATTCATAATTGTATAAATAGTTTATTTACATTGTATCTAACGAGGGGATATTATATAAATAACCCCTTTGTTATTATAATAAATGAAAATAGTAGATTTAATGATGAATATACTCGGTCTTATAATAAACTTTTTATTAAATGATTGGGAATTGAAAACTGAATTAGAAACAATAATAAAATCGCCTCATGGAAATCTAAGAAAGGAAAGAGACAAAGAACATGTGCATACTGTGAAATTATGCTAAATCATTCATTCCTGATTCCATAAATATTATAATTATAGAAAATTGAAAGAGAACATATTAATAAACTTATTTTTTTTTTAAAAGGTTAAAATATAACGACGAAAGTTTGTAAAAAAATGATTTAAATAAATATCTTAAACAACCAAAAGGTTGTAAAAAAGATTAAATTAGATTATTAAAAAAATAATAAATTAGATTATTAAAAAAAAATAAAAAAACCAGGTGAATATAAACATGATTTAGTTGGTTTTGAAAATAAATGTAGATGAATAATCAAATAAAAAAATAATTTGTTTTAAAACTTTAAAAATATAATGAAATTAAGAAAAAAATTTAATTCTTTCGGCTTAAGATTTGATAAATGTATTAATTATTTTAAAATGAAGGAGGAAAAAAAATAAAAAGTGCAAATCAAAGTGAACCTTGAAAACTTATTTTAGACCAGATTAGAAATAAGTGAAATAAATTAAAAATTTTAAATATACAAAAACTTTTTATGAAATACTGTAAAATTATAGAAATCAATAAAATATTCTTAGTTGAGAGAAAAATGATTTAATTGAGCAATTGTTCTATTAAAACGATTTCATTTTCTTAAAAGAAAATTGTTTAGAAAAACGATTAGGGAAACTAATGAAAAAGTTGTTATTTGCAAACCTCTTTTTCCTAAATAATAATGATGCATAAGAATCTGTCCGTCTTACGGATTTAACATTTAATTAAAATTTTTTATCCCAATTTTTATTACGTTTAACTTTCGTTCAAAAAGCAACTTTCCGCATTAACTAGCAAGTCTGCTTTTCAACGACAGCATTCAAAGGCGTATACTGTTATAAAATAAAATAAAATTTTAATTTTAAAATAAAAATGCATATTTATTGGTTAATTTTATTTTAAATATAGTGTTTGTATATCTAACATTAAATAAAAAATATTGTTCTGCATAATAAAAATATATTATTTTTTAATGCCTTCTAGTGTCTTTATGCAGC
>BPLR01011798.1:0-19173 GCA_021605095.1 Caerostris extrusa | reverse complement strand
GGAGTGCAGTATCGTCAGAATAGAAGTAATTATAAATTAACGAAAGTGATTTAGAACTTTTAAACCTTTGATTTAAAATATTATTTTAAACTTTCTTTTTACTTACCATTCTAAATTTGTACTCTTACATCTGAGAATTTAAAAGAAAATTGAATATTCTGCGATATGCAAATATTTTGGTTTGAAGTGTTTTTAAAAGGGTATCTTTGATGGTGCCTATGATGATGAAGAATATATTTGTTATGTACCTAATGCTTTGAAGGATCAATTAAATATCTGATGAATGAAATCGATTTCTGCAAAAAAATTCATAACTTAAAAGAAAACCACTAAATTACAAAAATTCAGGTTGTTTTTTCTATAAAAAACAATTATTGTTCCATAACATTTTGTTTAAAAATTGCATTATATGCAGATTTGAATTGTCGCTCTACGACCATTTTTAGCATTCTTAAGGATATCTAGACAGGGATCTAGATTTTAACAAGGATTCCGAAAAACAAACGAACAAATATCCATGCCACTCAAGGGTTTCTTTGAATGCAACGGAATAGATTGCAAAAGATTATTGTTTTATGTATTTTAATTTATTTGATTTTAAATTTCATGTCTCGCTTACAAAACTCCTGAAGTAGCCTTTCTAATACAACATTGCAATCCTTAGCACGTAATACTTTTGTAGGAGAAACGAATTAAAATTTTGTATATACTTTTATGTGGGGTGATTGCCGAGTGACTAACGCTGTGGTGTTCCATGCTACTTCGTGTTTCCGGTCCCGGCAGTGCCATTGATATTTTTGTGGTTCGGAATTCACCTTAAACTGCAGGTACCTGTCTTATGTGAGTGTACACTTCCAAGTCCAACAATCAAAGTTGAATTTCCCATGGGCATTTCTTTTTCTGGTTATCGAATACAAAACTTCTCGATACCTATTATTCAAGCATATATTTAATTAAATGTATGTCCCATATTTTAATATATTTCCTTAATTTTCTTATTTTAAATGAAATAACTCCATATAAAACTTTAAAAGTCTTTATTTAAAATTATTGTTTGGTTTGTCGCTCTACGGCCATCTTCTGTCTCACGAGAGTTTAACAGACCGGGACCTACAGTTTAAAAAGTGGATTCCGAACCACTACAAACATACATGGCACAGCTGGGACTCGAACCCGAAACCTTAGGTACCGAGCGTTAGGCACTCGGCCATTCAGGCCAAAAATTATTATTAGTTTAAACTACGAATTAGTTTTATTCACCACATTAACCTTTAATTATTAAGTTTAATATAATAAATTATTTATGATTCCGTTTAGATTTCAATATAGAATTGAATAAGCTTTTTGAAGGCCTCTGTACAGATGTTTGTGTTAATTAAGCAGTTGTTGTACGTACTGTGGATTTTCTGTTTCAATATAAAGAGCTTCGATGACGTAAATCGTTTTCTTGTTCTTGAAATCCGAAATTCGTTTAAAAATATTAATTGTTTTTTTAATATTGAAACAGACAAATTAGGAATTAGACCCAAAAAAAAGATATCGATTTGTCATGATCTGTACATTACTGGAATCGATTTTCTAAGAGATACATGATTAGATGAAATATTTTTTTCCAATGCAGCTGCCAAACACTTAGACAGTTGTCTTAGATGCCTTAAGGCAAGCGCTGCACAGACGTTACTCACATAGCACTACCCAGGACGTGCGTGCAGCTTGAAGATAAAATACGGACGCGGAGTAACAACACTCCTGCGACGCTCTACGATCTTGTTAGAGCGGAACCTACGGTTTAAAGTGGATTTCGAACCGCTGCAAACATTCAAGGCACCACCGGGACTCGAACCGGAAACCTGGGGTACCGAGCGCTAGCCATTCGGCATTCAGATCCCAGATAAAAACATCGAATAAAATATTTTTCACAATATTTATATATTTGTTATTCACAAACATTCCTAAAATCCCAAATACCCCAAATATTTCAAACTCCTCCACATTCAAAATGAATATAATTTTTATTTTTTTTTTTTCACTTACTGTTAATATAATTGGGTCTTAAAAATACTTCAGCATTGATTAGTTGTTATTCGTGTCAAATGAAAGTTATTCGTTCGTTGAGTCAAATGTTGTGTCTTGAAAATTGCATTCAACAATGGTGAAATTTGTGTTGGATAATAAAATGTTATTAAACAACATTTTACTTTCCAATCACTTTTCTCCATATCGATGCGTACACAATTTATGTTTTTTCTAGTTTTATAATTGAAAGCACCTTTTTAATTCAGATTTACTGTGTCTAAGGTATATACCGTTTTTGTAATTTATTTTTCTTTTTCAAATTAAATAAATAAAACTTTAATCGCCTTGTTCTTAAATTATTAGATTAAACTTTGAAAATTAAATTGTTTTACAGACCATTAAAGTAATTCAGAAATAATAAATGATTCTCGAAACATTTTGACTTACTTTTTTTGGTTATAACCCGTTTTGTATGAATTTTTTCCATAAGGGCTTTTACAGTTGTCAATAATGGTTATGGCGTGTGGCAGGGCATTTTTTGTTTGTTAAATACGAGTTATATTGTACTATTATTATTATTTCATACAAATCTTACAAAATATTATTGAATGTAGTTATTAATTTAAGCCTAAAGTACTTATAAGTTAAGCTAATCCTATTAGGATAAGCTTGCGCCTTGACTATAATTGGACATGGTTGCCTAAAATTGGACATCTTATAGGCAATCCAAGAAGAAGTGTCGATAGGTCAAAGGTGATCATCTTTGGCATAAAAATGTATAATCAACAAAAGGCAATTATCAAATGGAGTATATAATTCGTGATGACTTGTCTGACAATTCTATTTTTAAAAATAATTTATTCTTTGTAATTATTATTATAAACACTATCAGGTCTCTTTCAATCTGTGTTGGACATTTTTCAGCATTTCTTTCACCTTAGCTTGAGGGGGGGGGGTTTCATCTTTCAAACCATTATGATACATCATTGCAGAATTCGAACTTGATGCATGCCATGTTTGATGATCGCCTTCTACTTTGCTTTCTGCATGCCAGATTTTGTACATATTTATTTTATGTGATTCCGAATTTAAACGAAATAAATAACTATATGGTTATTTGCATATACTTCCTTTCTTGGATTATGTTTAATCCAAGTATCATACTATTGTGTCCAAAACGTAAGAATAATTTTCAATTTAAAATTCCCGTGGCTTATGGAATTTCAGTCTTTTTCTTTTTTTTAGGTTGCTGGCACTGTCCTTGACATCTCTGTGAAATTTGACGTCAAAATATTCATTAGTGTTTGAGGTACGCTTGGCTTTGTGAGACGTTAAAACTGATTCCGGCAATTTTTGAAATGTCTGAATTAATTGAGTAAAGAACTTGCATTCAATTTTGTTTGCGGAAACGTATAGAATGTTTCAGAAGGCATTCGGTGAGCATTCCTATATCGAAAAGAAATGTTTATACGTGGTATAAACAGTTGAAACAAGGCAGAGGACGCGTTGAAGACGAAAAGCCCTCTGTCGACCATCAACCTCAACCAACGATGCTCACGTCCAAAAAATTAAAGATTTGGTGCTCGCAAAATATCTATTTACAATTAGAAACCTTGGTAATGATGTTGTATTTCAAAAAAATCGGTCAATTCCATTTAGGGCCTCAAGCACGTCAAATCTCGATTGGTACCGAAAACACTGAATGCGCCATTTCATACTTCGTTGATTCTTCTTGACTTTTTCGCCAAAAATGAAACCCATATCGTTCCACAAACACCGTATTCACACTGTGAGACTTCTGGCTATTCCCTAAACTCAAAAGACCACTCCGGGGACACCGTTGTGAGTCGATTAAAGAGATTCAGCGAGAATCGCCGCGCGCTTTTTTTTTTTTTTTGCGCTATCCTTACCGATGACATTTTAGAATGCATTGAGGATTGCAAAAAACGTTGGTATGAGTTCATTGGGTCAAAGAAGTGTGGAGGGGGGGGATTACATTGCAGGCAACAGAAATAAATTCGGAAGACTAAATAAAGAGTTTTTGAAAAAAAAAATTGGTCTTAATTTTTGGGCACAGTCATACATAATACAACTTCTTCAATTCAAACTTCAATGTAATTCATTTTTGAATCATTAGAATTTAATTCAGTTGTTTGATGAAAAATGAATGCAACAAAATTTCTTTGAAGAAGTAATTAGGAAGTTATAAAACAACTTTTCACTTCCATGTCCAACAATCCAGGGTGAATATCTCATGACCATTTCTTTTTCTAGTTATCCAATTCAAAACTTCCGGATGACTATTATTCATACATATTTTAAATGAAATATATGTCCCATATTGTAATAAATCTTCTTAATTATCGTATTTTAAGTTAAATAACTCGGTAAAAAACTTCAATAGCCTTTATTTAATATTATTAGTTTAAACTACGAATTAATTTTTTTCACCACTTTAAAGTTTTATTATATAAAATTTAAAAATTAAACTTTAAAGTGGTGAAAAAAACTTATTCGTCTAAATGATTTACATCTTTTTGTTAATATATATAATATGAAATAGATGAAATTTTTATACAGGCCTCTGTACAGTGGCCTTTGCTAATGAAGTAGTTGGTGTAAGTACTGTGGCATTTCAGTTTCACTGTATAGATGTTAGATGATGTAAATCGTTTTCTTGTTCTTGTAACCAGAAACTTATTGAAATATCTTAATTTTTAAAAAATCGGAACAGACACATTAGAATTGGACCGCGAGAAGGATATCGCTTTGTCAGGGTCTGTATATCCCTGATTTAAATTTTGCGCAATTTTCTAAGAGATGAGGGATTAGTTGAAGTATAGGTTTAGTCATTTCGAACAGCAGTGTTGTCTTCAAGTGGACAACTGAAGGCGTGTGACAAACTTCTAGATTCCTCTCACAGCTTATTTGAGAGTCTAGTTATTCCGCCATTTACCCACGCCTGGATAAATTTCTTCAACTGAACATTCAGAGCACTGGGCAGAAATCATATAGTGTCAATAACAGCCATTAGATGAAGTATATGTTTTGTAGTCCCATTTGGCTTTGACACTATATATTTACTCATCGCATTTACTAATATAAAACTCAAGGCTTTCTCTGATTGCAAAGGAAATTGAAAGAGATTATTGCCTTATCTGGTTTAACTAAATTTGATTTTAAATTTAATCTCTCGAGACTCCTGAATTCTCTTTTCTAATAAAACATTGAAATCCTTAACATATAAAACTTTTGAAGGAGAAATGAATTACAATTTAGTATAAAACCTATATGTGGGTCTAATGGCCTAGTTACTAAAGTTTTGACTGTAGATGCCACAGGGTTCGAGTCGCGGCGGGGCCATAGTTGTTCACTTTAAACAACTCCAGTTTGGGACTATGCAACACCCACAAACAGAATACTTTTAAATGATTGAAATCATTCTTTTACGAATAATTACCAATTCTCCTTGATACATTAGAAATAAAGGAATCAAACAAGCCATTTTTCCAAATGTATGCGGCAATTTGTATTCAAAACCATTAGTAACTTTTACAATTCCATTCAAAAAATATAAAAACGAATTTTTGTCCTCCGAATTATGATATATCGCTTTTGTAAATAATAAACAACCGAAATATATGAAGAATGCACCCTAAATTTCTGTAATGATTGCTTTCTTGATAAAATGTGCATAATAAAGCCTTAGAATATGAGTAAAAGCTAAAAATGAAAATTAAATATTAATATGTATGAACAATAAATCGAGCTAATTTATTAATGTTTTAATAAATTAGCTCGATTTATTTAATCACTAAACAAAAAATAATACATAAATGGATTTCATTGATCAATACTATTTGTCCTAAAATTGATTATTAAATATCATGTGTTGATCCAAATAATCATGCATGTTTTAATATATTATGTTGTAACACTCACGTATACTTTGTTAAGCATTTTATAAATTATACATACTCTAAATCGCACGGTAAAATTTATTTCAGAAAAAAAGATAAACACATAGGATTCTAATTCTAAATAAATAATAATTTACAAACAATCTAATTTTCTACTCTGTAATAAGGTAAAAGTTTAGAATAAATAATTTTAAAATGCTTAATCTAATTCAAACTATTTATGCTGGTTATCTAATTCAAGCAATTTCCCAATACCTATTATTCATAATTATTTTAAATTGAATCTATATTACATATTGCAAAATATTTTCTTAATTTTTTATTTTAAATTAAATAAATTCATTTAAAACTTTAATAGCCTTTATTTAAAATTATTAGATAAACAACGAGTTTTAGACATTTTTTCACCACTTCATAGTTAAATATTTAAGTTTTATATAATAAGAGATTTTTACGTTGTTTGATTTGTATCTTTTTTCTACGCGAATTATTTCTTTAAAGGCTTTTGATAAGAGCCTATGCCAATTAAACAGCTGTTGTAAGTGATAAGACGTAGTTATTTTAACAAACAGTTCATACTAATTTTTTAACGTTTCTTGAAATGTGTAAAACCTTCGGAAAAATTTAACTTGCTTATTAATTGAAGTCGGCAAATGAGTTCGCAAGGCGCTAGAAAGGTAAATATTTGAGTAAAATTTAGTTCATCTATTAGTACATCCATGAGCTAAACTTTACTCAATTTTCTCAGAGATGCATAGTTATATAAAGTAAATGTTCAATCATTCCCAAGTATCAATGTTGTTTTCAAGTGAAGTTGTGTGACAAACTTCTTCCTATTTGAGAATCTAAATTTTCCGCCATTTACCCTGACTTGATGAATTTCTGTAATTTATCATTCAGAGCACTGGACAGAAATCACATAGTGTCAATCACATAGACAAAGTATTCTTTCCGCTTTCCTTTTCACCATTAGTAGACTTGAAAATAAAATTCTAAGAATGATTATTGATTCTCCGTGGTATTTTAGAAATGATGACATTCGTCACAGTTTTGCCCTCCTATTATTCAAAATTTTATGCTCAAACTTGCTGATAAACTCTATGCAAATCTTGAACATATTCCAAATGACGAAATTCGTAATCTCGAGATACGTTTTACTCTGCCGGAAAATGCTAAACGCCCCAGGGCGGTTCTTTACAATTTACAAAGTTCCTAGATGAACTCGTCCTTTCGTCATCATTTTTAGCAGCGGTTACCCTATCCTTCTGTGGAATCTCTTTTTTAATTTGCTACTTTACTGTTTTATATTATTCATTTTTCTTCTTAAAATTTTGAATTTGGGGACATTTTCATTATTCCCTGTTTTTGATAACCATGTTTCTCCTACTTATCGCCATGTACTCATTTTGACCAGACAGGGAGTTGAAGGCCCCCCACCCCGGGCACAAGGTACTCCGATAAACTGTAAAGACTGGCTTTAGTTTAAATTGTTAATTTGTATCGTTTTAAAAGGCTTCGCTCTTGCAATCTCTTGGACCGCGCTTCAGGTTGCTTATTTTCGAGTGATTTTAGCGATTTTTCTCACACAGCCAACGATTTAATCATTTATGTTTTATTTCTTTTCCAATCTCTATACACAGTATATTTAACTTCCTTTTGTGCTCTTCCAGTTATTCGTTCATTTTATTTTACTTCTTTCCCATGTGTTTTAATTACTTTCATCACTTATTATTAACATAATAATAATAATAATAAAATTTAAAAAAACTCCTCACTCTATTAAACTTTCTTTTAGTATTTGGGCGAGATTCCTTTTAGTCTTTATACCTCTTTCTTTGCCCCAGCAATGCTCCTTCATCTTTCAATAGACAATTCCAAGATAGAAGCTAACGGCTGTTGCGCAGCCACGGAGCTTCACCAAAACTCAAATCATCATTTTAAAAGGATGAGGCCTGTGCTGTTTAAACAAATGTTGTGGCTACTAAGACGTTTCAGTTTCAATAAACAGCGTGTGAACGCTGTAAATCCCTTTATTGTTTAGTGAAACCTGAAAATCCTTCAAAAATATTACATTTTTTTTTTTAGTTGAAATAGTCAAATTAGAAGTTAGGCCGCAAGAAAGCTATCCATTTGTCATAGTTCTTGGGTTAAATTTTTGCCTAATTTTCTGAGAGAACTGGGTTACATGAATATATGGTCAGTTTTTTTCCAAGCATCAGTGTTATCTATCTTTCAAGTGAACAACTGAAGGTGTTTGAGAAACTTCTAGATTCCGCCCACAGCTTGTTTGAGAGTCTAGATTTCCGCCATTTACCCTGACTTGGATGAACATTTTTAACTACAAATTCAGAGATCTGAACAAAAAAAAAAAATAAAGCGTCAACACCACATTATTGGATGAAGCATACGTTTCGTAGTGCAGCTTTGTTTTCGACACTATGGACTTACTCGCCGAATTTACTAATGTAACACTTAAGGATTTAATTGAATGCAAAGTAATAGAGTGCAGATTATTTGCTTTATAGTCTGTAAATAATTTGATCATAAATTTCATGTCTGGCTTCCGAAACTCCTGAATTCGCCATTCTGATAAAACATTGCAATCCTTAACATATAATTTCTTTTGAAGGAGGAGTGAATTATAACTGCTCTAAATTTTAGATGCTCCAGGTTTAGAGTTCGAGTCCCATCGGTATCATAAATGTTTCTAGTGGTTCGGGACATAATTCCTGTATAATAAGATCGTAGTCCGTGGCACTGATAACCCAACCCAGTAATTGAAAACGTCTGGCAATAATTTAAATGAAATTATCGTCATGATATCTTTAAAATAATTTATATTCTCAAAGAATTTACAATATCGATCATCTTTTCAACCAACTACAAACTTCTAACTATCCAGCAGACAAATTGTACTTACTTTTAAATGGCTAGCTAATCAACCATCTATGAATAGTCATGTCTAATCCCCATACCTAAATCTGACATAACGCTGCCTACAAAAAAAAAACAACATTCGCGCAAGTCTCTAAACATAATAAATAAATAAATATTTTATTCAGCTGGCTCTAGGTGCTGATTTTATTCCGCCTATTTTATCTTTTATTTTTAATTGTTATTTCACTTCATTTTCTAAACAAGCCATTTGTCTTGTCATTTACCTCCAAAGGAACCATCAAGATAGAGGTATATGGTGGCTAACGCTGTCAAAATGCCTCAATAATGTCAAACTGTTTGTCTACTACTACAAATCTCGCTACTATAAGCTAGACTAATAGAAGGCTGAATACTAGAAATAATGCCACTAGAAGCTTTCGCTACTTGGTGGTAGACTATTATAAGAGATATGATTGTAAGAGAATTTTGAATAACTTAATAAGAAACGAACTGAAATGAAACAACCACTTCTCTTCCAAGTCGCCACAATCCAAATTTAATTTCCCGTGATCTTTTCTGTTTCTTTTCATCCAATTCAAAGAACTTCCTGATATCTAAAACTAAGGCTTATTTTAAATCCAATGTATGTTTCATTTTACAAGATATATATATATATATATATATATATATATAAATATATAAATATACATAAATTTTCTTAATTTAAAATTAAATAAATGATTTAAAGCTTTAACAGTCTTGATTTAGAGTATAACGGTTAAGAAACGAATATGAGAACATTTTTTTATCACTTTAAAATTTAGTTTTTAATTTTAAATAATAAATGATTTATTCGTTTATCATTATGAAATTTTCAAATATCTATATATCTTTAAAAGGCATCTGAAATATGAACCTTTGCAAATCAAGCAATTGTTAGAAGTTCTCAGACATTTGCGTTTTATTAAAAGTAGCCTAGGTGAGGTTAATCATCTTATTCTTTCATGTCATGTGAAATGCATTTCAAAAAAAAATTAACAGTAGTTTTTAATTGAAAAAATTAGAAGTTTGGCCATACAAATTGTATCGGTAAGTCACGGTCTAGGTATCAGGCTTAAATTTCACACAATATATTAAAATGAGGAATCAGATAGAATAGGTTTGGTGTGGTTTGGTTTTTTTTTTTTTTTTTTCGACATTATGGTTTTATTCGTTTCATTTAGTATTATGACCACTGCAGCGTTCCTTTTGAATAGATAAAAGTCGATTGCAAAAATATTACTTTATTTGTTTTAATATAGCTTTAAAATAATCAATTGCTTTATATAGCTTCCGAAAAATATTGCTATACTAATTTTAATTAATTTGATTTTAATATTCCTGTTTCACTATGAAAAGCCTGAATTTCACCGTATAAAGCATAGGTGTTATGTAATAATGTTTCATTTCTAAATCGCATCAATTTTGGTTGAATTTCTCACCTTCTTTTATGCACAACATGTAAGTGTCTTATGAATGACATGAGACTGACATGAGACGCTGCGACTGTTTACATTACCCCTTCTGGTGAGCAGAAACCTCAACATTTGGCTGATAATTCGTGATATCAATCGTGAAAATCATGTACTACTGTGACCAATTATTTTTTTTTTTTTTTCCGAAACTCTTTATTTATTCTTCCAAATTTATTTCATCTCCTTCAAAAATAATTCCCTCTGGACAATGCGCTTATGCCAGCCTTTTTTCCAATCCTCAATGCATGCTAAAAAGGCCATCGCCAGGCATGGCCTTCAAAGCGCACGGCAATTGACGTTGAATCTTCAATCTACTCAAAACGGTGTCCACCGAGTAATCTTGAGCTTAGGAATAGCCAGAAGTCGCACGGTGTGAATACGAAAGTTGTGGAACGATATGTCATTTTTAGGCGAAGTCACGAAGAATCAATGCAGTGAGCTGCAAGCCCATTCAGTGTTTTCGGTACCAATCGAGATTTGACGCATTTGAGGCCCAAAATGGAATTGGCCGATCTCTTGGTAAAATTCCAACAGCATCAGCAAGGTTCTAATTGTAAAACTGACGGTTTGCAAGCACCAAAATTTCAATTTTTTTTCGACGTGAGCTTCGTCGGTTGTGGTTGATGGTTTGCCAGAGGGTTCTTCGTTTTTAAAGCTAAGCGTTCTCTCGGGGCCTCTTTAACTCTTCTTTTATATTAACTTTCTTAAACATTTTTTTTTTTTCCTTATTCAGGAATGCTCACTGAAATTTCCTGGCAAACATTGCTCCTGCAGGTCTTCCAAAACAAAAATGGGGTTCATGTTCTTTTGTTTTATTAATCTCAGATATTTCGAAACCCCTTGAATCCAGTTTTTTTAGCGTCTCACAAAGAAAGACAATCGCAAACCTACTACTGGTGAATATTTTGACGTCAAATCTCACAGATTGTCAAAAAGCACTGATGCGCTGAAAGACATGGACATGATTTGTGAAGGGCGACATGTCTCAAGCAAACCTACAAAAAGAAAGAGTGAAAATTTCTTAAGCCCTGGAATTTTACTGGAAAATTGCTGTTAGCTAATGCTGTCACAGTGGCACGCAACTCTGAAAGCAGAGGATGATTGAAGAGAGGCCACATCCTACATTTCTGTAGTGCCTTGCATAAATCTGTTCATGTTCCTAATATTTCAGTGATGGTAGGCGAGGCATAAAAAGAAAATGAAATTAAATATTAGGGGCATTTATGAACCACAAATCTGTATTAGTTGAATAAATGCTTTAAATAAATTAATAAAGATTTATTTTATTTAAATTATTATGAATCGCCCAAACAACTGTAGTATATAAATAAAAGTGTGCTTTATATTTGATCTAATGAAAATTTTCAACTTTATTTGGCTACAAAATTCTGCATTAAAAATGTGTTACCGCCAAAAGGCACGGAACCTACTAACATATAGCTCCAGAAAAGCCAGATGGAATGAGTTAGGTTTGAAACCACGAATTTTAGAACTTTTTTACCAATTTATAGATTTGAAGATTTTTGGGTTTCTCTCTATAATAATGAGCTGTTTTCTTTTGAATTTCACTGATTCTTAATTTTCGCATAACTGCATTTCTTTTAGCGGCTAGAAAAAGAGGCCTAACAGTCCATCCTGGGGCGATTGGCTACAGCGCTTTGGGAGCACGTGTTGAAAAGTTAGTTTAGCAAGCACCGATTATGGAAGTTCTGGTTCCTAGGTTTTGTTTTTATCGTTTCTACATTAATATAAAGCTACCACCTCTTCAAGAAAGTATCAACTTCAAGTTTTAGGTTTGGAAACTAGACATAATAGATCAAAGCGAACAGCAAAGCAAATGTAAATATTTCTGTACAGCGTGGATTTGCTACCGGGTACATGTGAGATTTTAGTCATGGTCTGTGCTACATCCTTTATGGTTTGAAACTTTTGTTTTGCTTGGTACTACTACGAGATGAAGTATATGTTCAGCCATTTCCATCACCGATGTTGTCTTCCGCGAGTGAACAACTGGAAGAAAGATGGCGACGTCTGCTTTCTGGTTCCTCCCTTACTAATGCTTGTTTGAGAGTCTGTCACTATGCCATCGCCACCTGTCTTGGACGAATTTCTTCAATCCTCAACATTCAGACCACTGGGCAGAAACGCCAGTATGTCAACACCAGACGATTAGGATGAAGTATACCGCTCGTAGCCGCGGCTTTAAAGTAGATATACCAAACATGGGTTCACATGGCTTCACGCTCTTTGAGTCCTCACACCGAGTTAGTAGTTTTCCCATGATCATCGAATTTCCCCAGTAAGAACCTTCCCCACATATTTGTCATCAGAACTCACTTTATAAATTTAAATGTAATGATGCCATTGCAAAAATCTATTTTCTTCTTATTTTATTTTTCATTAAATAAATGTTTTAATCAAAAATAAAATAACAACAAAAATTTGTATTTCAAATTGAAATAAATACAGTGAAAATAGGCTTCGATCTCCTAGGCTGACTACTACTGCTATCGATCACTTTTGGCGTTGGAGTGGCGGTCGTGCCGCTGAACCTGAACCCGAGACCACAGAAGTGGATTACCCGAATATTAGCTGACTCTAGTATGTGGGTTGCGTGATCCACCTGAAGCCAGAAGGTCCCTAGTCTAATGGTGATTGTAGGGCGTGTTACTCGACAGACGGCTACCCGCCCAAAAGATTAAAATCTTCCGCATTAGGCCGGTGAGCTTGGACCACCATCAGCATGGGCGCGCTGCACCAGTGAAGAGAAGAGCAAAACTCCGCATTACTCAGTGTAGAAAGAAAATGTAAACCATTCCTGCAGCCCAATGCGTATTGAGGAGCATTCCAAATCGAACAGAAGATCGTTGAATTTTCCTGATCTTTTTCCCAAGAGACGAAATTCATGACTTTTAACATATAAAAAGGATAAACAGTTAACACAGCATATTTTCAAGTTATTTTGACATCTGCAGCTGTCAATTCCCATAATACTTGTTTAATCGCGTTTATACACAGCGCGCTTGGTACAGTTTGCCGCTCTAGTTTGACGCAGCTGCATGCACCTGTAGGCTGCTTGTTAGACCTAAAAATCTCCTTTTTGGAGGAGTGATGAGATTTCCGCTGCGGCGAAGACGAGCATCCACGCCACCACGGACTCGGGAGGCTGCCGTGCGGTACGCTACAAAACGCCAGAGCGCGCAGCCAATGTCGCCCTTTCGGACACTGAAGTTGCCTGATATACCAGAAACGACGAAATATATAAATTTTCGTAATAAGATCTGGAAACGCACTACTGCACGTCTAAATCAGCTGCTGGTTACTTTCCGCCAAGATCTGCGCCTGCTTTCTTGCATGTTTAATATTAAACATTTTATAACATGTTACTTTTGTCTCCTTCAAATACTACCAATTCTTCTTCATGCATTGAGGGAAAGTGCTGTCTGATGCGCTATAGAATGAGACAATTTATGTTAAAAATCAAAGTAATAACTTTTCACTAAATTCCGCATTCTCGACATAGTACATAAAATCGAATCTTAGCCATCCAAAGTGTAGTGCCAGTTATACTGCATTTTGGAGAAGAGCAGATAGCGCACTACCTACAGTTGAAGAAGTCCTCCCCAATTTTTGCTGCAGTGCTAGCATCGAGATAAAGTATGTTTTTGCTGCTTAAGCCTTTAGATTTTAGTAGTGAAATCATCTGTAGAGTGAAAATCAAAATATAAGAAAATGTATAATGCTTTTTCCATCACTATCGTTTATTTATCTAAAACTACTCACTTCTACATCTACTAAACAGAAAATGTGTTATTCTGTTAAACAGCTTGGAGGCTGACTCTAAAATTTAGATAATAAACGGGAGTCCCACGAGCCCTTTTTAGGGTCTATTCTTTGTGTGTATCTTTATAAATGGTAAATCGGAAAACTATACGGTGACACTTTTATACATTGGAGTGAGAAGATACTACGCACGCTTCCTGGAATAGAAGCTCTTTATTATTTACGCTTGTTTTACTGCGGTAAAATGTAAGCTTTTCTCGTGCAAACTTGCTTTACAGAATCGAAGGCTACTGCTGCACAACTCTGCGGAAGGTAAATTCAACTTTGAATACACCAACAAAACTGGAAAAGACTTTTTCACTGGGGCTTTAACGCGCAAGCGTATATATCACTTATGCTGAGCTTAACCACCACCACTCCTAATAACACCCGTCAACTGGTCTCCTGCAAATTCTCAACACTGTAGCGTATAGCTTTCCCTTGATAAATTCGTCACCTCATCATATGCATACTATTATCAACGTACAGGCACATTTCTACCTGGCTTTATACTCTTCTCGCTTGTTGTCAGACTGAAAGCCTCAAGCCCTCTCGCGAATAAAATATTTCATCTAGCATTTTCTGTGCACATGCGCCCCACGATAGACTCCTAACCTACGCTGGTTTGTGCTTTTGCACAGCAGCCAAGTCAGCCTAGAAAACAGTTCAAAAAGATCTGGAAAAGTAAAGTTGTCAGGAGCGACTACAAAGTGCCTTAGATTTTTCACTGTAGAAATGATTATATTAAGAACTCTCAATTCATTTGTCCTCTCAATCAACAGCATTTACATAATCTCCATCTTTAATACTTGTAAAAAAAGCATTTTGACTCTTTTCCCTTTTACTTCAAATTCTGCAAGTTAGTTCTGAATCCCATTTGAGACACCACTCTGACGCTGAAAGCGCCTAAGAGGGCGTCGCTAGAACTGTCCTGGAAGTATCACATCCTCAGATGTCTCCTAATCTTGTCTTTCTTTATTAGCACCCAGAGAGTGGGAGCTACTGCTTACAGGCAGCACTCAATCATATCATGTTTTTCGATTATGATTTCCAGTCCCTTTCAATATATATATTCCCTGTATGTTGCTTACTCTCCATACTTTACTGCTGTGAAATTTTTACCGGTAGAATAATAATGCTAAAAATAGATGAGACGAGGACACGCTTTAAAAATTCAACGATCATGAGACGAAAGGCAGTGTTTAGTAATCAAGAACAGTAAGCGTGGCATCTCGCCCGCACGGAAAAGTGAAATCACATTGGTTTAACAGTTGTTTTTTAATACTAAAGATGCATTCGATTTAATCTGCTCATCAGATAATACAAATGTATAAAAAGTGGCTACATATTGACTCAATATTTATCCACGCTCAAAATGGATTATTTAAAATAATCAGATGACTCCAAATAGGTATAGCTACATTTTAAAGCATTATGTTGCAACACTTACTTCTACATTGAAAAGCAATTTTTATAAAATTTTGCGCCATGCCAAAGCACGTGGAAGAATTGGTTTTGCCTGGCTGCGATTGAACAGTCAGGTCTAATCCAGATAAAGCATGGTAATTTACAAAAGCAGAATCTAATCTTCCACTCTTCAATGAGATAAAGATGCGAATTAGCTTATTTATAAACGCGATATTGCCTCTATATATTTATATTATGTCACACAAAAGTGTATATTTATACAGAGATCAAAAGTGCACATGATTTTACACAATAATAATCCGAAACCAGAAGAGAAGGCAGTTTAGAAAGTTTCAGTAAAACATTTTTCCAGCACCATGGTCTCTGATCGGATCAAATTTCTCACTTGATCATCAGAGTACCCAAGAGCTTCCCAGCGCAAATAATATTTAGTCTTGTTTAAAATTAAATGCATATAACATATTGCCTATAGCATATTTTCCACGCCATTTTCTTATTTTAATATAAACCAAATAGATATAAAACTTTTATAGTTCCTAATTTTTAAATTATTGCTTTACTACATTACAAATTTAACTTTTATTAGTAAAATTAATGTTCACTTTCACCACTTTTAGAACTGTCTAGAAGCTTATACAATTAATTATTTATACTTTTCAAGTCAGGTTTACGAAAAATTTGGTGGTGTATAAAGATTCTTTAAATGCTTTTGAAAAGAGGCCTCATGATAGCTAGAGATGTTTTTTAGTAATACGCATTTCTGTGTTGGCCACAGAAGCTCTACAGCCATATAGCTCGTATGCTCAAAAATCCAAGATCTATATAACGTGAATAAACAATCGTCATCATTTCTATTGTCATGCATCCCAAGAAGATCCCAGCATGAGTCACAGCGTTCGCTGTATTAGCTACAACCAAATTTTGGAAAATTGCTCCCGCAAGGCACGGAAAATATATTATTTCGATTACAAATGCCTAGCCTCAGAAAATATATATGATTTAGAAGGCCCATGAGCCTTCCGGTATTAGACAATTGACCTTCCCTAATAAGCTCCCTAAAATGTTTATGACCCTGTATCGCCTTCTTTTATTGTGCGAATACCGTTCTCGAAGACTCTTCTCATTCTATATGGAATATTACCTAGCTTTTGTACACCTACAAACCAGTAAAATTTATGAGATAATTCAATCATTAGTAAATGAACTCTAAAATGTAAATTTCACCCAGGTGAATTATGAGTGTCAACATCTCAGTGAATGGGAAGAATTGAAGTGGTAATGTAGTGGTGCAGGTAAACCACCCAGATAGTGGATAGCCGGGCCACAATGACTAAAAAGAGATATATGGCATAAGGAACAGGCAAAGAAGTAAATTTGGTCGGCCAAACGCTTAGTACGCTTTTCAGTGCAGCCAACCGTGAGAAGTTGCAAGCAGCAATAAAGCTACCAAGATGCATGTAGGCAGGTGTCTCATCTGACACTGAACAGGTGCACCCAAAGCTGGTAGGCATCTGAGAAACTTAAGAATCAACTGGCCTTCAAGTTTCTCAAAAGTAACGATTCCAAGAGAGATGCAAGGCGTGAAAGTAGATGGGAAGTTATAGCTGTAAGGTCGCCCCTGAGAAAGCATGGGGTAAACGCTCGAATTATGAGGACCTGCATTATTTGGTGGAAGTTAATGCCAAAGAAACTGGGACGGAAAGCACAGCGGTTTCACAACTGAGCCCTGTCAGCTCTTCTCTGTTGCCACTCTGGTACGACAGTTTCAAGCGCGACCTCTAAAGCAGACGCTTGGGGCACATTGTAGCCCAGTGCTCTGAGTGGGCCCACTGGTCAGAGGTGTTCCACTTACTGAAATCAATGTCACAGAGGATGAACTCAAAGTAAAAGAAAGCATGGATGTGGAACGCAACAGTGGTTCCCGTGGGATGCTTTCCTCGACGGCCAGGTTTAGCGTTTGTAGCTCGATCTCAGTTTGACCTCATATGGAGCTGCGGTACCTGTGTTACTCACCAAGAGAACACCATTGAACGACACCAAGTTGAGGGCACGAGATGGGGTCGCTGTTTGGGGGAGGAATTATTTGCGCCCAGAACTGACCTGCATGGCAGCCTCAGAGTGGTGGTGATGACGGCCCGTTACTGGGAGCGACTCTGGGAAACAGGCGTGCCAATTTCATTATGGAGACACCTGCCCGGGCCCACCAATAAAACATTAGATGAATGCCTTTGAATTGGAGGATGTTTACCTCGTGACAGCCAGCAGCATCACCCGGACTTGAATCAATAGAGAGTGTGTGGATGGCGGCTTCCATTTAATGTAAAGCTGCCAACACCCCCTCCCCACCCTGTCAGAATTTGAACTTCTATGGCTAATGAAAGAGTAGCTGTGTGAATATTCCCGAAGATCAGATTTGATGACTTCCGATACTCAAAGGTCTGTGGGCGTGCCCAGCTTGTATCAAGGTCCGGGAAGATATACCTATATTAACCATCATGCCGAATTATGTTGCTACTGGTTTGTAAATAGGGTTCTTGAATTATAGTTCAGTATAAAACTGCAATTTCACAATTAACAGGCCTAAGATAGAGCATCAGAAGCTCAGCTCATAGGTTTAATGGGGGGAATGTGACTAAACAAACAACAAATTTGTTTTCGTGGTTTTCTGGCCCTCTCTGCCCCCCCAGAAACCTTCACAGACATCCTACTTGTGATTAAAGCGATGTAAATACTTAGCCACCTGGGAAGTATGCAAAGCCCCTTTTCACAGCTCAGCTGTATCCCCTAATCCTTTCAGACACTTCTCTCACTTGCTCAATCACAGAGCAAGCTCCAAGCGTGCAGCTAATTTCTTTCAATTTTCCTGTATTTCTCCCCCTTGAATTTTGAGTATTCCAATATGTTCCTATCGCTTTTAAATGCAGAAATAATACAATAGTAAGTTAATCAGTAGCAGGTGCACTTAATTCCACGCGGTCAAAGCAAATGTCAGCAATCAAAAAGATAAAAGCGCTTGAAGCGTTCATCCTCTCAACGATCTTAAAGTGTATAAAAAGGAAATCAAGAGTTAGCTTGTTATGTTCACGCTGAATAAATTTGGTCTTTATTTATTAAGCACATAAGAACAAGAAAAGTAATAAACAATGTTTTCTTTTAGTGGACGAATATTGCTTCCATCATGGTTTAGTTCTTTCAGGCTTGCCTCATTTTTGAGGTTTATGGGGTTGGCACACACGTTTTCAGACTTGATGGCACACATGGATTCGATCTCTGGTGGTCAGTATATAATTGACAAACAATCTGATCTTTCCAGCCTCAGGCAAGAGGACCCACTCGCTATGGCAGTCTAAAGTGCTCGATGCGAAAAGGTATCCTGTTCGATGTCGTGGATGCTTGTAGTGGTTCGGAATCTTGCAATCTGGCCTCTTTCATATGATTACAGAGCGTCATGGAGCCCAATCAGACCTCAGTCAGTCATGCGTGTGGTAAAATAGTATTCGCAATAGTGATAAAACATTGACCAAATAATTTTATAGTTTATGCTTTGAGCGTCGCCGCGTTAAAAACAGTATCAAAAAGTGCAATATTTGAGCGTT
>BPLR01011797.1:0-42528 GCA_021605095.1 Caerostris extrusa | reverse complement strand
TACGTATTGCTACCCATAGATGGCGCTACTAGTATTAAATCCATATGATTTTTAGTTAGCCCTAACCTTCAAAAGACAGGTGCATAAATCTGACAGCTGTTGTAGCATTTTTAGTGAAGTTATAAAATTTTTAGTGTTCATCACGTGCTGTCCACTCGGCTCACTATATCCGATGTGAAATGATGGCCATGTTTCATCCATTGTCACATATCGAAGCAAAAATTCGGATTTATTACGATTGAACAGCTCCAAACACTGCTTAGAATTATCCATCGTTGTTGTTTTGTGTCGATTGTGAGCTCTTCGCGGCACCCACTTTGAACAGAGCTTTCGTATATCAAAATATATTCATTCACGATATGTCCAACACGTTCCTTTGATATCTTTAGGGTCTCAGCTATCTCAATCAAATTCACTTTACGGTTATCTGAAATTATTTTTGGACTTTTTTTGATGTTTTCGTCGGTAACAGCCTCTTTTGGGGCGTCCACTGCATGCATCGTCCTCGGTGCTCATTTCTCTTCCTAGTTTAAATTTAGCAAACCACTTCTCTATGATTTTGATTTTCCTGGTGCAAAGTCCGAATAATGTTTATCAAGCCAAGCCTTGGCTTCAATAGTATTTTTTTTTTCGCCAAAAAGCAATGTTTTATTAACACACGAAATTTCTTTTTATTTTTTTTTCAAACTAACGAAAGTTGCTTCACTAAAAATGCTATAACTCACATGCTAATAGTGCAACAGCTGTCAAATTTATACACGTGTCTTTTGAAGGTTAGGGCTAACTAAAATCATATGGATTTAATACTAGTAGAGCCATCTATATGTCAGCACTATGAACCTTCAGCCCACCTGTTATTTGTCAGAAATTTGAAAATAGGACGCTTATAATTATTTGTAGATTTTTATATACCCCTGACTTCATAAAGTTTGAGAACCACTGCACTAAGACACTAAGCAAGTTTTTTTTCCGGTTATTTATAAAAGTACAAACATCAAAAAAAAAGTCAAAATAACTAATTAAAAACAAATACCCAATATCAAGATTATTTTATTTAAAGCAAAATTACGCATAATTTTTAATATAAATAAAAAATCTTTAAGAAAATGTGAAAATGCATAGTGTAACCGGGCTTCCTTCCTATGCTCTGCAAGAGCGCTCTTTTGGTGTTCAGAAGAAATGGTCAATAGACTTCGAGACTTTCCCCTCGTAGATTCACTTCAACCCGCGCTTCTGCGGAGAAACGTTTAATTTGTAATCTCTCATCCTGAGAGCACAATATATTCAAAGCCACCATGCGTATTAGTTGGCCTCCAGACTCTCACACCGGAGAGGAAGTATATTTTGCACACTGCGCATCTCCGAATTTCGGGTTTATGGCTTAGAAGTGGAGTGTTTCCACGAATCTATAATCATCTGTCTTTAAATGTGCTCAATAGTGTATGTCTCTAATTGTATTGTGTGGTGTTTGTGCGTGTATCTATAAAGTTGTGAGTTCTCCAACTTTGCTTCAAATATCTCAGCTCAAACACCTCCAGTTGCAATTGGTTTCCCAACACTACAATAATGATATTTTAACTACTTATGTATTTCTTTTGTAATAAAAAAATTTCCAGAAAAATTAAATCTGAAAAAATACATGATTATTATTATTTTTTTATTATTATTTAATAGCGTAAGTATATTAAAGAAAATAGTTTCGTTATCAAATAATAAAAAAAAGAATCCTTTAATTAACATTTAAGAAATTGCAAATAAAATTATATATATAGTGATGTTAGCATTGTTATTTTCCTTTTCCCTGAAGATACATAACTTGAGCACTTAATGTATATAAATTTGAATATTTACATAACATGCAGACGAAAAATAAAAAGATATATGGCAAACATTTTACGAACTTTATAAAAATTTTATATCCTGTATTAATTTTATAATCCGTTAAGTGTAATATATGACTGTCTAGAGAGATTCCCCTTAACATTTCCCAGAAAAGGATTCTCTCCAAATAAAATGCTGAATTGGATGGATTCCAAAGCTATAAAACAGTCCTTAAAATGGAAAAGGTTAATCTAAATGCATAATCATAACCTTTAACCATTGCATGTCTTCCCAGAAATTATTTGAAACAAGTAAAATTCAGAGCAGAAAGAGACATTATGAGGTAAAATGTAATTTAAAATAGACTGAGTAAACACCAGTTAATTAAATTATGGAATTTAATTGCCTTTACAAAAAGACATATTAATGATAAAATTAGCTTATTCTGCATAAAAATGACGAGCAATTATTGTAATGAAATCTAAATTACCTTGATTAAAATAATTTAATTTTTCAGACGTTCTTTGTTTTGGTTTACAATAAATTTTATAGAAAGAATATGCAACACTTAAAGGTCATTGTGTTCCCAATTTACCACAATCAGAATTTCTAACTGTGTGTTTTTGTTTTGGGGTCTGTTGGCCGAGTGAGTACCTGGCAATCCATGCCACAGGTTTCGGGTTCGAGTGCAGGTTTGGTTTGTCGTGCTACAGTCATTCTGTGCACACTTTAGGCTAATTGGATGGAATCTATAATTTGACGTGAATTCCGAACAGCCAGCAAACATCCACTCCACAGCCAGGATTCGAATCTGAAGCTTGTGGTATAAAGACCAGAATGATAGCTAATTCGCTGTCAGGCCACTCTAGTCCAGAGGGGCAATAGTAAGGAATATGCAATAGTAAGGGAAGTAATACATTTTCTTCAATGGCACGACAGAACCATAGTGGGACAAGGCCTTCTGCCTACTGGCAGATTCCGAAACATGAGATGTTGTTCTCTTTTTACGGGGTAGGGTTTTCAGTCCTTCGCCAACAGTCATATCGGTGGCCTATGGTTTAAAGTGGATACCAAACCACTACAAAAATTCATGGCACAGCCGCGATTCGAGCCTGAAACTTGTGGTACCGAGCGCCGAGGTTTCCGATTCGAATCCTGGTGGTGGCATGGATGTTTGTGAGTGGTTTGGAATCCACGTTAAACTATAGGTCGCAGTCAAATTAGCCAACAGTGTGCAAAAATGGCCTTAGACCGACGTACCAAACCAAACCGAAAGGCAGAGCGACTGTCACTCGGCCATCAGTCCCTGTCACACTGAAATAGTTATAATTCGGTGTTGAATATTTCTTTTACATCATTTGTATCTTAATTAACGAAAGTAATATAACTGTTAACGAGATGCCCCTCACCTCCGCCACATGTCACCGAGCACGCTCCGTAGGCACCTTCGTGCCAGATGAAAGTTGGACGTTGGCACTGAGATCCGTCCCCACCGCAAATCCGCACTCGTCCACCTTCAAGGTGGACCCCACCTGGAGGTCGCAGCCGATGGGCTGGAAATAGAACCAAAAGAGGATGGCTTGCTTTTTGTGAAGAGGACTTTTTTTAAAAAAATAAAGAAACTCACCTTTTTTTAAAAAATGGTATTAAAATATCCAAAGTATGGTACATTTCATCACATATTCAAATGATAGTTCTCAGAAAATTGCTTTTTTTTAAAAAATATCAAATCTACATGAAAGTTAATGTTGATGAAAATAATATTAATACCATTAATAGAATTCCTGAAAATACCATTAATAGCATTCATGAAAATACCATTAATAGCATTCATGAAAATAACATTAATAGCATTCATGAAAATATCATTAATGGAATTCATGAAAATAACATTAATAGCATTCATGAGAATAACATTAATAGCATTCATGAGAATAACATTAATAGCATTCATGAAAAATAACATTAATAGCATTCATGAAAAAATTAATAGCATAATAACATTAATAGCATTCATGAAAATAACATTAATGGAATTCAGGAAAATAACATTAATAGCATTCATGAGAATAACATTAATAGCATTCATGAAAATAACATTAATAGCATTCATGAAAATAACATTAATAGCATAATAACATTAATAGCATTCATGAAAATAACATTAATAACATAATAACATTAATAGCATTCATGAAAATAACATTAATAGCATCCTGCAAAGCGAAGCTGACACGATGTCAACTTTGACGAATCGAATCATTGAATTGAATTAGCAATGGAGAATGATTGACAGCAGAGATTCATTCATTCTATTGTTAATTATTCTAGATCACTAATTTGGCTCTTCAAAGTTGACGTCGTGTTGTCAATAAAAATGCACGCTAAGAGTTTGTTTACATGAAGCAGATCAGCCCATAATATGGGCAGTGCGTTTTTGTTATTTTGAATCGATAAATGATGTCCTGATAGATACTGTGTTGCCAAAATCGCCATGATAAATATGTAGGTGGTAAAGCCATTTTTGTTGTGTTGGAGAAGGTGGTAAAGACTGTGAGAATTGTACTAAATTATATTTCAAATTTTGATTTCGAATGGGCCATTGTATACAATGTGTGGCCAGTTTTATGCTCGGAAATTTTTTTTTTTTAAACATATTTAAAAAAATTTTTACTTAAAAATACATTTCACCAAAAAAAAATTCTAGAATTTTTTTTTTTTACAATATACTCCCAGTTCGAGTCGTTTGTTTCTCTATCAGTTGCTTTATCTCGATTTATTTAATTTTGACTTGTGATATAAAATTAAAGAAATAGAAATAATTTCATGCCGATTTGATATTTTTGGGTGATGGAAAGATGTTGATCTTTTAAAAAATTGATAAAATGCGACATGCAACTACATTGGTGTGTGCTAACGGTTGAAAAAAAGACTTCAATTAAAGAATAATTCTTCTTATTTTTCATTAGCGCAACAGTCCCATGGTGGGCCAAGTTTGCTTACTGGCAGATTTTGAGACAGGAGATGTTTTCTTTTCACAAAGTAGTATTGCCACGCTATATCCAACAGTCATATTAGATTGGGATTTAAGGTTTTAAATGTATTCTGAATCACTCCAAACATCCATGGAACCGCCGGAACTCGAACCCAAAACCTGTGGCATCGAGCTCGAGAGAACTAATCCCTCGGCAATCGGACCCCATAGACAAGGACCTTTATTACAAGGAAAAATAATCAATTAACAGTGATACTGGATCGAAATTTTCCTTTGTCTATCAAATTTGAAGATTACAAACCGCGAGAAAGTTATCATCTATTTTGTGTTCATCATAATTTTAGCTGCACATTTTTCTTCCTAATTTTGAATATTTATAACATACACTCAAGAGCCAAAACATTATGACCACCTGTCAATAACGAGTTGGCCCATCTTTGGCGCGCAACACAGCTTCAACCCGCCTTGGCATGGATGCCACAAGTCCTTGGTAGTTGGCCGAAGACAGATTGTACCAGATGTTTAAGCAACGGTCACGCAAATCCGAGATATTACGAATTGGTGGTCATTGAACTCTGAGTTGCCGTCCCAGGACATCCCAAATATGTTTTATTGGATTGATATTCGGGAGTTAGGCGACCAGGACATTAACTGGAATTCAGCATCATGTTCCACTCCAACCACTCCAACACAATTTTAGCCTTGTGACAAGGGGCGTTGTCTTGTTGGAACATTCCATTTCCAGCTGGAAAACAGAGGCCATGTAAGAGTGCAACTGGCCCGCAATGGTGTTCAGATACACTATAGCATTCATGGTCTGCTCTACCATAACCACGGGTCCCAGAGACGCCCAAGAGAACGTCCCCAAAAGCATAATACCGCCACCACCGGCTTGTGTATGACCTACTGTACATTGAGGGAGCAATTGTTCGCCTGGAAGACGGTGTATCCTGACACGGCCATCGGCGTGATGAATGACAAAACCGTGATTCATCTGACCGGGCAATTCTCTCCCACTAATCCATGGACCAGTCACGATGTTCCCGGGCCCAGCGCAGGCGCAGTTGGCGATGACGCTTGGTCAGCAAAGGCACACGAGTGGGACGTTTGCTGCGTAGCCCCATATCCAACAGTGTCCGCTGAACAGTGTGCTCCGATACTATTCTAATTGGCCCTGCATTGTATTGGGCTATCAGCTGAGCCCCTGTCTGGCTCCGGTTTTGCTTCACCATGCGAGACAGTCTCCGACAACCTTTTCCTTTGATAGCGTGTGGATGTACAACACCATGTCGTCTACTGCTGGTTTCACCGTCATTCATCCACTTTGCCTAAGTACTAACAACTGTAGATCGCGAACAACCTGCGAGTCGTGCAGTTTCGGAAATACCTGTTCCGATCCTTCGAGCCATTACAATCTGCCCTCTATCAAAGTCGCTTAGATCCGCAGCCTTTCCCATCACACACAGAAGTAAGTGAAAGAATGATTCTTCAGACTCTCCAGCAGCAGTTAAATACCACTTCCACCTTATCACGTGCCTTCCACATCATCCAGGGGAGTTCATTGCAAAATGTAGGGTTGGTCATAATGTTTTGGCTCTTGAGTGTATATTTTTATGCATAATTGCGGCGAAAAAAAAAAACGCTCCTTAAAAATTTGAAATGTTTTGTTTAATTTACTCTATAGGTATAAAACGGAACTTGCCTGCTTGGAGCCTGTTCTTGATATGATAGATCAAAGGATTTGCGCCAATCATATGCAAATTATATACAATTGTAAATTATACGGGTTTTTTTAAATTTAATTTGGTTTTTGGCTTGAAAATTATATCTGCAGATTATACGCCGGAATAACGTATAATCTGCAGGTATATTTAATAATAATAAGTTAGTTTTATTAATTATTTAATTAATAGAACTAGCTTTGCGTGCATTTTCAATATAATTTTCTGGTTACCTGGCACTGCCCGTCGACGCACATGTCGAGGGCCCCTTCTCTGCACCGCGTCCCGTCTTGCACCTTCTGGGCGAGCTTGGCCAAAAGTTGAAGCCCTTCGCCTGGCAGGTGAGGGCGCAGGGGTCCTCGGGGTCGTGGTACGGGCAGCCACTCGTACATGCGCGCCTTGTACGGCTTGCTGTTGAAGGTAGCACACTGGAATACGCGGAAGTCTTGCGGTTCAGGACAGGGCTTAAAATGAAAAGATAATGTAATGTAACATCCTCTGTCCAAATGATAATGTATATAATACATGCTTTTATTTGTTTACGTAATGTTTACAAATATAATAAATCTTAAACCTTCAAGGAACATTCCTTAAAAATGAACACTGAACTTCAGTGCCAATCGTAATCTTTCTGAACTGGATAAGCACAAACGATCTACATACTGATAGTTGTTCTTCTCTTATAAATAACATCATAGATCATTGTAAATTCCGACAACGCTTAGTCATAGATCAGTATTACCATATGATCCTTAACCATAGTTCATCATATGATCCTTAACCATAAATCATGATCTTTAAGCATACATCACAATAAATTCCACCAACTCTTGACCATAGATCATTATAAATTTCGACAACTTTTAACCATAGATCATTATTATCATATGATCCTTAAACATAGATCATAAGAATTCCGTCAACGCTTAATCATAAATCATTATTACCACATGATTCTTAACCATAGATGATTATAAATTCCGACAACGCTTAACCATAGATCCTTATTAGCATATGATCCTTAGCCATAGATCATTATAAATTCCGGCAACGCTTACGTCCTGGCTCCATATTAATATTGCGTTTCTGGTGGCTTGATTAGTAGAATCATTCCTTTTCTCCAGAGTTTTTATGTCTGATTACGATCCCTAACACTTAGAGCCGAGGTCAAGTGAAAGGTGGCACATCTTACTTAATTTAGCATTTGTAAAAATCAGAGGTGAGGGATCGGAGTTGGAATTGGTAGCAATAAGTCAGGAATCGAACATTTTTAAAGGAGTCGGACTTGGTTTAAAAATCGGACTATTTGTCATAAGAATAATTTTTATTTTTCTGAAATTCCATGAATTCATGTTTAAATGCTAAGAACCAACTCAACTCCCCATCTAACTCAATTGCATCTTCAATGATACAACTAGTAGCAAAGCTAGTTATCCCTTGAACGCAAACCCGAGAAAAGCTTCTCAGCACTCAGATTTATAAAAAGCTTTCTAGAATCAAAAATTAAAATATGTTTTGTTATAGTAACTATTCTATTATTAAAAATAAATTATGGTACTGGTAAATTTATGGTTGTCGTAAACCATATTTATCATATGGTACTTATAAAAATGCACAATTTACATTTGCTAATTTTCAGTTATACTACAATAATTTTGGTGCCTGTCCATTTAGTGCTGTTATATACACTCATGTCCATAAATTAAGGATAATTCAGAATCACACAGAAATTGAACTCTAAAATAAAAATTTCACCTGTAGAATTATCACACACATATCTTGAAGAAGAATATGCAAATTACAGGGAAACCACCAGATGGCGCGGATAGTACGTCACAATGACGAGAGTGTAAGAGAGGGGTATATAAGGAATGGTGGCAAAGAAGTAAAATTGTTCACAAGAGCAGTAAAAGCCTTTCCGTGCAATAACCGCATAGTTATGGCACAAAGGAAGCATTTGCATGATTTTTACGTGGTAGAATTATCGGACGACTGGAATGTGGACGTACCCAGCTGGAAGTATCCGAGGAACTTGGAATCGCCCACAGTGTCATCTCAGGCTTTGGCAACGATTCCAAGATGATGGTAATGTGAGTAGATGTTACAGCACTGGTCGCCCCCGAGTTACAACGCCGAATGAGGACCGGTATTTAGCAGTTACTGCCAAAAGAAACAGACGGAGCACAGCATCAGACCTGTCTCGTCAGCTCTCTTCAGCTACCGGTACGACAGTTTCAAGACAGACCGTGTACAAACGCTTATGGGACTTTGGTTTATATGCTCGTAGGCCTGTCAGATGTGTTCCACTTACAGCAACTCACTGTCGCCTGCGATTAACCTGGAGTAGATGCAGCATGCATTGTGGACACCGCAACAGTGGTCTGGTGTGATGTCTTCCGACGAGTCCAGGTTTAGTTTGCAGTCTGATTCTCGCCAGACTTTCATATGCAGAGGGCCAGGTACCCGTTACCACCAAGAGAACACCATTGAACGGCACCGTTACGGTGGTGCAGGATGGCTCGTTTGGGGAGGAATTATTCTTGGTTCCAGAACTGACCTGCATGTTCAGAGTGTAACGATGACAGGCCACATCTATCAGGATGTCATTCTGGAACAACATGTACGTACAACGCCCGTCAACCCCTCCCACCTGTCAACCGAACTTCGGAGGGCATTGCTTGATGAGTGGTGTAATATTCCCCAAGATCAGATTGATAATTTGTTACTCCGCATGCCTAGGCGTTGTAAGGCCTGTATTGCATCGTCCAGGAGACATACTCCATATTAACCATCATACTAACCATGTTATACTGTTTTTTGTAAATAGGTTCTTTTTGAAATTTTCTCCAGGGAGTAAAATCGCGATTTTTATTAATTATGTCAAACATATAGCATTTTTTTGCTTTTTACCTTTTGTTTAATAAATAGACTTTACAAATAAGTCAAATTTGTTTTGCTTCTGTCTCTTTTCTTTGCCTGAACTTCATTATCCTTAATTTATGGACATGAGTGCATTTTGTTTCTACATTAGGAGGCATATTACTTTATGGACATGAGTATATTTTTATATATGTTTGGAGGCATATATTTTTATATATGTATTAGGAGGCATATATTTTTGTAAAAAAATTTTAAGAACAAGGTTGTCTTTTAAGTAAGTGCACATATTATACCTTTAAAGTTGTAAAAATATTTTATTAATGCAAAACTGTTTTCTTGGCACATGAATTTAATAAAAATCACTGCATTTAATTCGCAATTTTTCTCAATCCGTAGTAAATATCATAGTGCATATAAAATTACAACAAAGAGCCATGAGTCGGCAGTCAGCAAAAGAAAAAAAAATTAAACTTAGGAGTCGAGAGTCGGAAATCTTTTGATGTACTCCCCATATGTGGTTAAAAATATCATTGGAATATCGTATTTCGATTAGTTACTACAAAGTCTTTTATGCTCATTACCTCATTAATGTTGCGCATATGTTTGCATATATATATGCATCTCATGGATCTTAATACTATCATCTAGTTTCCTTGATAAACTGTTAACATGGATGTTACTATAAAGGGGGATTTAATTAATATGGTGCAAAAAACAATTGGAAGCAATAAAACAATGATATGAAAAGCAAAAAAAAATGCAAAAAGGCAATGAAAAACAATAATTTCATTAATTTAATAAACCAACAAACAAAAACAAAATTTCACCATGAATCACTTCCTCTAACTCACTTGCATGTTGCAGATCTTCCTCCGTATGGGTTCCCCATCCGTGCACCTTCCTTTACACTTTCTGATGCTGATAGAAATCCCACCGTCGCAGGTCCTGGAGCACTGGTTCCAGGGGGCCCAGGTCGACCATCCATCATGGCTGCCCTGGTCGTGGCTCTCGTTCCCCTGGTCCTCGTCAGCATGGGACGCCTGGGGGTGATAAAACGATATCTTACTTTTGTTGGCGGCACTTGTCGTTGGATAACGAGTTGGTATGGAACCGAAGGGAGTTGTAAAATGGGTCTGCGTTATGTTTGCAAGAATTAGATGCAGTTATCCCCTGCACTAACACCAGTGTTGAATGTTGAATCACAATATTATGGTTTACTTTTTTTTGTATTGCTTTGTGTAGTATGTAATTAGGTTTTCTTATGTTGATCTATGGATCTGTTCGGTTTGTTGAATTATTAATAATGCTTAAACCTATTCGTTAGTTCTGAGTTGTTCCTTAGAACGGCTGGAATTATATTTCAATGGGAACGGGGTTTTCACAATCATCTCATTAGAGTATTGTGTTCCTCAGTATTGAAAAAATTATAACTACATTGATGTTTTATAGCAACTTATGCAAACTATATCATTATTATTTTAATTTGTATCTCACACAATCACGAACAAATTTATGGAATTGATGAAATGTAAAAAAAATATTTTGAATGCATAAGAGGTAAATGTTTATTAAAAATTTAATAAAAATAATTTTTTATTGCAATGAAAAATTTCTAAAGGAGAATCTATCTGCATACGTATGTTTCAATACGTTTTAAATATTTTAATGTGATTGTAATTAATAATAATATAATTTTTTTTTCCAAGCTGGCAAACAGACATGGACGTTTGGATGCCTTAAGGCAAGAGCTGAAAAGATGTTACCACTTTGCATTACCCAGGAGCGCGTGTAATAAGATAAGCCACGGACGTGGATCAATGACCCCGCAACGTTCTACGATCCTTTGGGACCGGGACCTACGGTTTTAAATATTTCCATGGCAATGTGTGGTACCGAGCGCCAGAGCGCTAGCCACTAATATTCAGTCCCATAATATTATAATACAAACACAAAAATCGAGTTCGTCACAAAACCACTATAAAAAATAGTTTTTAAAACTAATTTAATGTTAAAATTTTAAAATGATTATTCTTAGAAGGTAAAAATATATTTGTAAATAAAATTAAGAGATAGTTTCTTAATAAAAATTTGGTGCTTATAAATTCTTAAATTTGTTAATTAAAATAATAACATTTTAATATTTATTAATGTTTTATTTTGACTTGAATAGTTAATAAATCCTGTATTTTAAATAATAGTTACATATTTAAACATATATTTCTTAAAATACATTATGATTTATGAACATTTTAAATAAAAAAATACTATTTTATTTTATGCTTTAATGTTATAATCAATTTGGTTTTTGAACTTCACATCATACATTATATTATTTTATTCTTTCCACGATATTTCTGAAGCATTTTTTAAATTATTTCTTGTACTATTTTTTTCTTTGTAAAATAACTAAAACTTTATCTACGTTAACGGTTGAAAACTTTGTATGCATTATGAGTCTTTTATTCAAATGTGCAATATTTAAATAAAAGACGTCAATTTCAAATCATATTTCAATACAGTTTTAAAATTCCCCAAAAATATAATATATATTGAATTACTTTCTGTTTTAAAAAATATTTTTAAATCAAATAGTTTTTACTAAAATTATAAAAATATTTAATATTTAGTAAAGTTTTATATTGACTTAAATATTTAATAAATCCAGGATTTAAAAAATATCTATTTTAAATAATAGCTACAAATTTAAACATATATTTCTTAAATATAATATGATTGATGAATGTTTTAAATAATAAAAAAAAAAAGCTTTTATTCTATGCTTCAATTTTTTTTTTTTTTTTTTTTTTAAATTTATATCATACATTATATTATTTTATTTTATTCTTTTGACGATATTTCTAAAGCATTTTTTTATATTTCTTGTACTATTTTTTCTTTGTAAAATAACTAAAATTTGTTTACGTTAGCAGTTAAAAACTTTGTATACGTTATGAGTCTTTTATTCAAATATGCATCATCAATTTCAAACCCTATTTCAATATACTTTTAAAATGCTGCCAAAAATATATAATATATTGGATTACTTATTGCTTTAAAAGGTAAGTATATTTTAAGTATATTAATTTTTAAGTAATTTTTAAGTATATTAATTAAGTATATTAAGATATATTTTTAAAAAAATATACCTTAGAACAAAAAATTTTTCTACTAAAATAATAACAATATTTAATTTTTATTAAATATAATATGATTTATGAATGTTTTAAATAAAAATAACAGTTTTTTTCTTTACTCTAATATTATAATCAATTTAGTCTTTGAACTTCCTATCATACATTATATTATTTTATTCTTTCCACGATATTTCTGAAGCTTTTTTTTTACTTCTTGTACTATTTTTTTCTTTGTAAAATAACTAAAATTTGTTTACGTTAACGGTTGAAAACTTTGTATGTATCTTTTAATCAATTGTGCATATTTGAATAAAAGACGTCAATTTCAAAACCATATTTCAAAACAGTTTTAAAATTTCCCCCAAAATATAATATATTGAATTACTTTCTGTTTTAAAGAACAAAAATTTAAAGAAAACATGACTTAGAGGCAAAACAACAAATTACGTCTGAAGTTAAAAATTGCAATTATCTTGCAAGATAGGTGCTTTAAATTCCATAAAAAAAAAAAAAATCGAAAGAATATTTATAGCGCCACATTTCTTATAAAGCAAAAGTTAATTAAGTATTGTCTAGAAATAAAAGTATTTGTTAAAGCCTCTAGCAATTGAAAATATTAACTTCCCAAACAAAATATCACAAAAAGCAAGAAAATTTATTGCTCAACACTAAAATGCCGACGAAACATTTTTGCTTCTTTAAATCATTATTCTTTTTGTAAAAGGAAATATTTTAATTTTACTCGTTTACCAAGAACCAAAATAATTTTAAGTAATAATTTTTAAAAAAATTATTTTTATCCATTCCGCTCAAATTCTTTTTTCGTGGTAATTAAGACAATAATTTTAATATTCTAATTCGAAAAATAATTTCTTTACGATTGCGTAACATTTTACATATATGCAAAAAACAAATAAAGTTTTTGTTACACAACTATGAGTTTGCTTCAAATATATATGTGCTTAAATAAAAGTTTACGTTTAAATTATTATTATTTAATTTATAATCTGAAATTGTTGTTGTTGTTGTGTCTAATTGTTGTTGTTGTTGTGTCCTACAGTGAGGAATTGACACTCCATGGGTGGTCTACTCGTGGATGGAGGGAAAGGGGGCGGATTCTGTTATGATGGAGCCCCCGTAGGTAGAAGTCCGACTGGGTTCCGGGTCCGAATCATTGAAGATAGAGGGCAGTGCCTACCGTGGGGGCACTTTTAGGGAAACTACCCCCGCATTCCTACCGCCCGCCGCGAGTTTCCTCTGATAGTGCCCCCACATTTGCCTATCATATGGGAGAAAACCGGAAAACTTCAACCAGGTACTCCGATTAACGAGGCAAGATGAATATCCCAAACGCCATCGAGTTTCCTCGTTTTTTGAAACAGTGTGTACAACAGCGCCGCCAATGGATGAACCTCAGCCCTAATGCTCACCAGTGGCCTACTAATCTGAAGCTAATAGTAATTATTAAACATTCTGAAAACGACCCTGTAAAACAGCATATAGTATTTCTCATTGAGTAATTGTTAGATATAATAATTTTAGCAATTATGTTTTCTTTGTAAATAAATTAGAATTATTTAACTTATTTAATATAAAAAATCCTATTTGTTTTTTCAACAGTTATACTTATTTTACAGCTATTTTAGGATTAAAATAATAAGTAACTCCTTTATTCTCCATTTGATTCAAGGAAACATAATAATTCAACTATTTTAGCACTTAGTAATAAATAATTCCTTTATTTTTCCCTTGCTTCAAGAAAACATAATTTTTTTTTGTTCTAATGCAGCTGGCAAATAGACCGCGATCTTTTATGCCATAAAGGCTGCACCGATGTTATTCACTTTGCATTACCCAGGGGGCGTGTGTAACTTGTTGGTAAGCCACGGACGCGGAGTAACAATGCCCCTGCAGCGCTCTACGATCCTATTAGGACCGGGACCTACGGCTTAAAGTGGATCCGGAAAAAAAGTCCGAACCACTACAAACACTCATGGCAACGCCGGGATTTGAACCCGATACGTGTGGTACCGAACGCCAGAGCGCTAGCCATTCGGCCACCAGGCCCCACAAGAAAGCATAATAATCCATCTATTTTAACACAACGAGGAATAATGGTGCTTAATTTTGTAAATAAATTTTTATTTGTATTAATTATTATTTATTATTAACTACAATTATTGTTTGTTATTGAAAAGTGTCAACGGTATTGAGTTTAAACATGTAATCCCCCTGTAGACGCGAGATATCCTTTATCAATCTGACGAGAGTGCGAATCTATGGTGCAAAAATACCCAGAAAGCCATAACTATATGATCAACCCTAAAGAAGCAAGATATTCTTTACCAATCTAAACTAGTGAATCCACAGAACAGGAGAATACTCAGAAGACAACTACGTAATTCCAGTACAGACGCGAGATATTCTTTAGCAATCTCCACAGTATGCGAATCCATGGTGCAGGAGGACTCAGAAGTGTATGTAATCCCAATGTAGGCGAGATGTTCTTTAACAATCTCCACAGTATGCGAATCCATGGTGCAGGAGAATACTCAGAAGATATTCTTTTTCAGGCGCGAGATATTCTTTAACAATCTCCACAGTATGCGAATCCATGGTGCAGGAGGACTCAGAGTGTATGTAATCCCAATGTAGACACGAGATATTCTTTAACTATGTACGCCGTAAATCGTCCATTGAAAATCGTAACCTTATAAACCCACTGGAGTAACGAGATATCCTTTTAACAAACTCCACCGAATTTACACAGCAATAAGTGTAGCAGTAAAAGGCAAAATTAATGCACCAAAACAATTCCTACTATCCATAAGGGTGTTAGCAACTTGCGGTCTGACATTTTTTTTGTTTTCCGCAGTCAAACTAAAGATGTATTTTCATTTTTACTATTATTTATTTATTTATTGTCTTTGAATTGCTCAGCTTTTGTTGTATCTGATCCAGCAAGGACTTAACATCGCTATAATGAATACAGTGTGCCAAGCGAATATTATAAATATTTATTTTAAAAATATAATATGAAGTTTAACAAAAAATATATGAATTTCCATACTTACACTGTTCTTCTCCCGTGATTTTCCCTCCAGTCTGAGCAAAGATTCCTCTATGAATGGGAAGACATCTTTCGCTCGGAGATTTGGCAACCACAAGAGTATCTGTGGGAAAAAGAAAAAAATTTTAAAAGAATTTTTATTACACCCTTACATATTTATTACATTTTCATTATTACATTATTACATATTTCACTTATTACTATTTTTTCTTCCTTAAAAATTTTAAGTAATCCCCATCGGGGGGATAGCTTTTGTACTACAGTTCAGTGCATAGTGCATTAAAGCCTGCCTCAAATATTTTGAAATATATCGACATATATCTCAAGAACTTTATATAAAAAACTGGAGACTAAGTTGGGAACATAGGAATCAGAAATACATAAAAGCATAGCTGGAAATAGTCTTTCCGTATGATTTTATTTATTTGAAATTCTTTTCTCTTCACAGTCAATGGATTAAAGAGGATCAATATAATATTGTTGTTGTTTTGAAATGCCGGACAGTTTGACCTTAGGCCATTTAGTGCTAGAAAAGTCATATGTAGCCGATTCACTATGTGTACTAGAGTGTACTGCGAGAACAGCCTAAACGCATAATCCATATTTATCAATCACTATTTTAAACAAAACACCCATGGAGGGCATCTGGGATATATATGTATATATATATATATATATATGGCTCTAATTCGAACGTAACTCCTCTAATTAGAAATCAATACAATAATAATTGAGTAATGTAATGTGTATCACACAATGTAAATTGAAAATCATATATTAATATATAATTGTATATTAACTATATACAAAGGGACCCAATCAATCAATATCAATAGACCCAATTAATACTAGCCAATGATGCTATAATATTGTAAATAATTTCTAATTAATTTCATCTTTTTTTATCTAGAATACATTTTCCTGGGGTGGATCTTGTCGAGTTTTCTTTAAAAATAATTAATGCTTTCTTTTTTTTTAACAAATTTATCTAACTAAATGATTTTATTTAACAAGAATACATACAATTTTTACAAAAGAATTTGCTAATCAAAAACTACTTTTTAAAATAAGTAAAAACAAATTAATACTGAGATATAGATAGGCAAATGAAAGAGAGAAAACAAGTTTGATAAACTCAAGTACATATATTGAAATATTGAAATTGATATTGAAATTTTTTGTATTTCTGTTTCTTATCCCACAGCGACATCTAGACCAAGTCCATGATTCCGTGTGGTCTCATGGATGGAGGAGCAGCTTCTGTTGTGATGGAGCACCTGCAGGTAAAGTCAGACTCGCCTCCGTGTCACTGAACAAAGAGAGCAGTGCCTTCCGGGAGAAATTTTAGTGGATACAACGCCGCGTTGGCATATTATATGGGAGAAAACCGGGAAAACTCCCACCAGCTAGTTCACCTCATGAGGCAAGAGGCTGAACATCCCAAATGCCATTCTCTCTCCTTGTTTTTTGAAACAGTGTCTACAACAATGTCTACTACAATCCCTACTACAGTGTCCAGTGTCCAATCCAGTGTCTACTACAATCCCTCATGCTCACCCTCAGTTCACGTTACCACTGAGCCCCGAGGGGCTGTAGGGTATTTCTAAGTATATTAATATAAACAAGAAATACGAAAAGATAATAATGGTAAATACCAAACGATTCAAAAAGTAGACATACCATGAATTTACTAATAACTTTAAAAAAAAAAAAATTAAAGTATATCTTACAGCAAAATTCATAGCAAATAAAATAAAATAAATAAATAAATTAAAAAAACTTACACTGACTTTAACAATTCTATAAAAATTAAACCTGATTCATTCGAAAAGTAATATGAAATTACATTGATATTAAACACATGTATTGTAAATATATTGTTTACCAAAATATTAGAGCTACCTCAAGTGAAATATTTTTTATTCCGCATGTAGGGGTTTTATCGAATTTTTAAAGACAAAACCTTTATCTAAAAAAAAAAAAAAAAAAAAATTTCAATGGCGTAAGAAAAGAAGCGAATAAAACAGAAAAGAAGAAGAAAAAATATATCGCTCGTAAAAAAGCGTTTCAAAACCGCCCCGTTTTTATGCATGGGTCGGAGCAGGGAGTCTGAACGGTGGGTTTCAGTTTGCAAAATGCACGCAATTGGAGGATCTCGAGTACTTTAACGATCGACCCAGCTGACAACTTTCCCACCGCCGGCCGGGTTGCCACCTTTCACCACTTATCCCAATAACGAATGCACAAAGTTTCCCGCGGACTTTGAATAAACGGGCCCCAACGACTATTCGGTTTAATCAAGCTTGGCCCTGAAATAGTGTCTTTCCTGTAGTAAATTGGTTCATAAAATTGGCAACAATTTAAGGTTCGTGGTTATTAGCCTTCATTAAATATAATATGTTTGTCCATGGAAATCGCATCTGATAATGATTGTTGGAACTATAAGTTACAGTTATTATGTATTTTGCATGCGATATTTGCACAGATTTGTTAAAGATAAATTGATATCTAATTCACTAACTTAGCGTGAGGCGAATATTTAGCCATTTTGCCCTTTTATTAAAGATATATATATATATGCCCATTATTATAGATATAAAGAGATATAGATTCGTAATAAAATATTGGTACCTTGGCAATATATATAATATCATAACTGCCAATCATGGAATATCATATACTATCAATTTTAGTGTTTTGTCAATAACTGAAATCAATTTAATCAAGCTGGGTCTTGAAATAATCTCTTTTCTGTAAATTGGTTCATGAAATTGGCAACAATTTAAGGTTCATGGTTATTATTCTTCGTTAAATATAATATGTTTGTCCATGGAAATTGCATCTGATAATGATTGTTGGAACTATAAGTTACAGGTTATTACGTATTTTGCATGCGGTATTTGCACAGATTTATTAAAGATAAACTGATATCGAATTCAAGAATTTAGCATGAGGCGAACGTTTAACCATTCGGTCATTTTGCTCATTTGTTAAAGATATATAGATGCCATCTTAATAAAATTTTGGTACTTTGGAAATGTATATAATATCATATCAATGTCAGTCATGGAATGTCATGTATTATCCAATTTTAGAACCAATACTATATAACAGCAGAAATGTTATGGTTTCTATTTATAGAATATACGTGTTTTTAGCAAATGATATTTATACAGATATATTAAAGGCTACCATGTACAACAAGTTGCTGTGTTGCCGAAAATAAAACATTTTTAGTGAATAAAAAAAAAAAACAAATAGAAACAAATTCAAAGGTGCAAAAAATTTAATAATGATTGAAAATACCAACAATTAAAGCTAGCACCAGCATGACGAGAAACGAAATATCAAAATGGTGCTAGACGCGAAAAGAGCTATGCCATCATTCTGCTATTATTTTTTATTAAATAATAATCATTATTTTTATTTAATTAATTTTTTTTTATCATTTATTATTATTATAATAATTTATTATTTTTTTTATTGCTATATGAAATTATTTATATTATTATTAATTACTTATTAATAATTATTTTTATTATTAAAATTATTATTTTTGTTTCATCAATATTTTTTTATCAATAAAAAGCTGCTGCTGCTGCCATCTGGTGGTAATAAAAAGTAAGGTTTCTATTTATTAACTAAAAAAAATAACTAAAAATATGTTTAGTAAATTTTGCTCACATATCAGATAAACAAAATAATAAATTCAAAGAAAAAAAATTTCTAGGTATCCTAATTTTTAAGTTTTAGGGCAATTTAGTTTGTTTTTTTAGATCAATCTCTTGCTTGATATAGGAAGAAATACAGATAGGTAAAATCTCTTTTTAAATACAGAGAAATATACCGATGCAGAAGGGCATCTTAGTAACATATTGAAACTTTTGGAGTCATTTTTACATGGGAGAGCCCCGGCATTGCAAAATTTCTTCAAAAATTTATAACTTTGATATTTGACCAAGATCCTCTTAACAACATTTTGGCGGCTCTAATGACGCGATATAAAGGGAGCCCACAATGACATTAATGTTCAGAATAATATAATTTCATAAGAAATAATATACAGCATTGCATCCAAAAATTAAAAATTTAACGTTAATGAAGAGAAATAGAACATAACAATAATAACAATACATTCCCCAACCTTATCATTGGGTAGATCCAATCTCAGATAGTTAAAATTTTATCATTCCGAACCCTAATTCTCAGACAGCTTCTATTTTGCAAAATCTGCCTAAGTGTCAAAGACTTCATTGTGCATTGAAGATTTTAGAAAATGTTCATAAATTGAGTTGAATCAATGAACATTCCAGTAGATGTCCGTACTGTCAAAAATAATGTCGAATTTGCCCTGTTTTTGCCTCATATTGTCGGTTCAACTATCACCATGCCTGTTGTTAAAAAGTCTCTTGCACTTTGTCTTAATCCAAGATATTTTTGAATGAAGGCATAGTAGTGAAAACCTAGAGAAAAGTTATATTCATATATTGTTAACAAGAAATTTTGTGTGTCACAGTCATTTTTTTTTTTTTAGACATATTGATTATGTTATAATTCTTACTGTTACTACAATAGATAGAAAGTTTAACTTCTTCCTTGCTGTAATAACCTTCATTTTGTTTTAAGCTTCCTTCCCAGTATGCTTCAGGAGTAAGATTTTTGAACTCTACTAATCTCATCTTTTTGTGAATATTTCCCAATTTTGAATGTGATTGGTGTTCATAAGGATTCGCACAGGAAACCATACTTTGTCTGCATGCTGTAGCCACACTGGTGGATGATCATGTAGACAGGGATTTTGAGGGTAAACACCATCTTTGCCTTGTTCCATTATGTAGCGAGGGTCAGTATTAACCCGAGCGTCAGGGACCAATTAAAGAATACATATATGAACAAATATTCACAAAAACAGTTTCCATTCGTAATAGTGTTTCATATCCGTTCATAATTGAAAATATTCTTTCCTTACATAATGTCCAACAATCATCAGTCTAAACGATTCTGCCGATGGGCGGATGCAAATGCGATACAGCGTTGAGGATGATCGACGAAATAGGTTACCTTATGGACATATTTATTATAATAGCAAATATTGCGCTAGTCTTTTCCATTCTCGTGTACTTGGTTGCTGAGAAAGTTCGATCACTTATCACCTGGAGGAAGGTATGTTGATCATTTAATGGCGCTTTTTATTTGTGTCATTCATTGACGTAACGCCTTTCGCTTTTCTTTTTCTTTTTGTAGTTTTCAACTGCATGCGTTTAGTTTACTTCGTCAACTGAGACGTATTTTACCTGATGCTTTCAGATGAATCATCCTTCTTAGTCAGATTGGTGTTCACTGTACTGGTCGCACACCCTTTTCTTCATTTTTATAGCTATTTGCTTAAAAATTATATCGTTCTTAAAATTGTCATGCTAGTGCACTTTTACCCACTTTTCAACTGCACATGTTTAGTGCACCATGTCCTCAGAGACGTATTTTATCTGATAACTGCATACGAATCATCCTACTACTCAGTTGGGTGTTCACTGTGCTAATTACAACAAACCGTTTTCTGCATTTTCAATGGTTATTTGCTTAATAATTATATCGCTGTTCAAGATTTTCATGCTTAGTGTACTTCTGCCCACTTTTTTTAAAAGTATTTTCGTAAAACATTTCGTTTTAAAGGAAACAATGATAAAATGAATAGCCCATGAGTGAAAACATAAACAAACTTATTTTTAAAAATACTCGTAATTCTTAAAAAAATTATTTAAAAATTTTATTATAAAAAATTTGATTATTAAATAAAAAATTTATTAAAAAAATTATTACAAAAATGTTATGAAAAATTTATTATAAAAAATTAGGAAAAAATTATTTATTATAAAAATTAAAAATTATAAAAATGTATTTATAAAAAATTATTATTATTCCACATTTGTAACTTTTTAAAAAGAAAGAAAAAAATTCATGTGACTTAACTTGTTTTTTTCTCCTTTATTTTTCCTTTTATAAGAAGTTGTTTGTCCAAAAATAAATCAATATGTTATTTTTAATTGCGAAAAGTTACTAAAAAAACAAAACATCATTTTTTCATAGATATGTGCACGGTATAGCAACCCTAAAGTGACAAAAAACTGGAGAAAATTATCGTAAAATAAATGACATACATTTTTGTTTTGATAATACAAAGTTTAATGAAAATTTCAGAGTAAGAAAAATTTCAATTGTCATGAATTATGTCCAATTAATTATACCTTCCAAAACTCTTTAATGAAACAAAAAAAATACGGAAAAAAAAAAAAAAACAGATGTATATATATATATCTGGTTTTTTCCGTACTCTTTTTTGTCATATATATATATATATATATATATATATATATATACTTTTTATATTATGTCATATATATATATATATAGTGCGTGAGAGAAAAAGGGAGAATCGTAAATTCTCTTTTTTCGAACAGAGAACAAGTGTGGCATTTTCTTTCTCCTATCATTTTCAGGTTTTTCCCTTGCCGTATTGATATAGCTTTTGCGTGACTGGATGGTTTTCTGAAATCTTTACAGGTTTTACGATTTCCAATATTTTTTTAATATTATTTCAAAATGGGAGACGCATAGGAATCTGACATGAATGAATCTTTTTGCTGTCTTTTAACGATTCCTTTTTTTTTTTTTTCTTTTTTCCTCAAATGCTGTTTCTTGATTTATGAAACAGAACCATCTCAAAAAGGCTGTGAGAGAAACATCGCTTTAAATTTACAGCATATGTCTTAAAAGTTAGTATGCCATTTTATATTTATTTATTTATCTGGTAGGCGTTTCGTATTGCAAATCTCTTTGTTTAAAGTATGGAAGAAATAAATTCGTTTCTAAACCAATTTTTGGATAAAAAAGGTTACATTTTTTTGGTATCTTTTAAAAATTAGAAAATCAAATTTTAGATTCGTAAATGGTATTAGTATTTTAAAATAGAAATATCAAATTTAGTATTCGAATGGGAAATCGATGAATCGATTGAAAATGAATAAGAATTGTGAATTGAAAAGAAAGAAAATATTTCAAATAAATAACTGAAAATTATTGATTTTATTTAAATAAATTTAAGTTTCAAGGGTTCTTTTAACAAAGCGTTTGGAATTATTCAATGACCCTCAGAGCTTTTTTTTTTTTTTTACCGATAAACAAATCTGGAATCAAAATGTTTTTATAATTATTTAAAACGTTTAAGAAATATATACAGATTAAATTATTTAAAATACGATAAGTATTATAGTTTCCTAAATAAACAACTTGAAAACTTTTCAAATGTTTTGTATATTTACAAAATATCTCTAAAAGAATTTTAATCCTGCTGAATAAAAAGAAAATACTAATTTTTACACTGCGTCACCTGAAACGTATTTTCCTGATAGCAGCTTACAAATCATCCTAATACTCAGTTGGACGTTCATGCCGTACTGATAGCAACAAGTCTTTTTACATTTCAATGGTTATTTGCTTAATAATTATATTGTTGCTTAAGATTTTTATGCTAATGTACTTCTGTCCACTTTTTTTAAAAGTGTTTTCCTAAAACATTTCATTTAGAGATTACAAAAATAAAATGAATAAATCATCTGTAAAAACATAGACAAACTTATTTCCAAAATAATTCTTAAAAAAAAAAAAAAAAAACTATTATGAAAAATTTTATTATAAAAAATATAAAAGCTTCATTATGAAAAAAATATAGAAAAATTATTATTAGGTAAAAATTTATTATAAAAAATTATTATTACTCTACTTTTTGTAACTTTTAAAAAATGAATAAATTCAGGTGCATCATCTTAGGTTTTTTTTTCCCCCTTCCTTTTATAAGAAATTGTTTGTCTAAAAAAAAAAAAAATCAACTTGTTATTTATAATTACGGAAAGATACCCAAAAAAAGAGATATAATTTCTTCATAGATACGTGTATGTATGGCAAACACTTAATATAAAAAAAATTGGAAAAGAAAATCGTAAAATAAATTACATACATTTTTGTTTTGAAAATACAAAGTTTTATGAGAAATTTCAGTGTAAAAAATGCAAATGTCATGAACAATGTCCAATTTATAATACGTTCTATAACTCTTTTTAATGAGTATAAAAATGTCCAAAAAATGAGAATATATATGTTATTCTCATTTAATATAAAAAATTCATTATTAAAAATTTTAAAACTTTTATTATAAAAAATGATTAAATAATTATAAAAAATTATTATTATTATTACAAAAAATTATTATTATTATTATTATTTACTTTCGTAACTTTTAAAAATAAAAAATAATAAATTCACGAGAATCATCTTGTTTTTTCCTTCCTTTTATAACAATTGTTTGTCTAAAAAAATCAATAATACGTTATTGATAATTGCAAAAAGATACTCAAAAGAAGTTATATCATTTCTTCCTAGATATGTATATGTTATAGCAACCCTAATATGAAAAAGACTGGAAAAAATATCATAAAATAAATGACATATATTTTTTGTTTCGAAGATACAAAGTTTTTTGAGAAATTGTGTAAAAACTGCAATTGTCATGAATTATGTCCAATTAATTGTACCTTCAAAAACTCTTTAATGAGCCAAAAAGTATGAAAAAAAAATGAAAATATATATGTTATATATATATACATATAAGTGTGTGTGTGAGAAAAGAGGGAGAAACGAAAATTCTCTTTTTTTTTTTTTCCAACAGAGAACAAGTGTGGCATTTTCTTCTCCTATCATTTTCAGAGTTTTTTCCCCCTCGCCGTATTGATATAGCTTTGCGTGACTGGATGGTTTTCTGAAATCTTTACAGGTTTTACGATTTCCAATATATTTTTTAATATTATTTCAAAAATGGGAGACGCGTAGGAATCTGACATGAATGAAATTTGAATTCGAGAATGAATCTTTGCTGTCTTTTAACGATTCCTTTCTTATTTCCTTCTTTTTTCCTCAAATGCTGTTTCTTGAATCTATGAAACAGAGCCATCTCAAAGGCTGTGACCAAAAACATCGCTTTTAAATTTACAGCATATGTCTTGAAAGTTAGTATGCCATTTTATATTTATTTATTTATCTGGTAGGCGTTTCTGTATTGCAAATCTCTTTGTATAAAAGTATGGAAGAAATAAATTCGTTTCTAAACCACAATTTTGGATGAAAAGGTTACATTTTTTGGTATCTTTTTAAAATTAGAAAATCAAATTTTTAGATTCGTAAATGGTATTAGAATTTTTAAAATAGAAAATATCAAATTTAGTATTCGAATGGGAAATCGATGAATCGATTGAAAATGAATAAGAATTGTGAATTGAAAAGAAAGAAAATATTTCAAATAAATAACTGAAAATTATTGATTTTATTTAAGTAAATTTAAGTTTCAAGGGATCTTTAACAAAGCGTTTGGAATTATTCAATGACCCTCAGAGCTTTTTTTTTTACCCGATAAACAAATCTGGAATCAAAATGTTTTTATAATTATTTAAAACGTTTAAGAAATATATACAGATTAAATTATTTAAAAATACGATAAGTATTATAGTTTCCTAAATAAACAACTTGAAAACTTTTCAAATGTTTTGTATATTTACAAAAATATCTCTAAAAGAATTTTAATCCTGCTGAATAAAAAGAAAATACTAATTTTTACACTACGTAACCTGAAACGTATTTTCCCCTGATAACAGCTTACAAATCAATCCTACCACTCAGTCGGACGTTCATTCACCGGGTTGATAGCAAACAAGTTTTTTTTACATTTCAATGGTTATTTGCTTATAATTATATTGTTGCTTAAGATTTTTATGCTAGTGTACTTCTTAAGCCCACTTTTTTAAAAGTGGTGTTTCCCCTAAAACATTTCATTTAAAGATTACAAAAATAAAATGAATAAATCATCAGTAAAAACATAGACAAACTTATTTCTAAAATAATTTTAAAAAAAAAAACTATTATGAAAAAATTCTTTTATTATAAAAAAAATATAAAAGCTTCATGATGAAAAATATAGAAAAATTATTATTAGGTAAAATTTATTATAAAAATTAGTTATTACTCTACATTTGTGCAACTTTTAAAAAAATGAATAAATTCAGGTGCATCATCTTAGGGTTTTTTTTTCCCCTTTTTTATAAGAAATTGTTTGTCTAAAAATCAACTTGTTATTTATAGAATTACGAAAGATACCCAAAAAAAGAGATATAATTTCTTCATAGATACGTGTATGGTATAGCAACCCTAATATAAAAAAAATTGAAAAAGAAAATCGTAAAAATAAATGACATACATTTTTGTTTAGAAAAATACAAAGTTTTATGAGAAATTTCAGTGTAAAAAACTGCAAAATGTCATGAACAATGTTCCAATTAATTATACCTTCTATAACTCTTAATGAGTATATAAAAAATGTCCAGAAAAAATGAGAATATATATGTTATATATGTGAGTGTGTATGAAAAAGGAGAAATGAAAATTCTCTTTTTCCAACAGAGAACAACACCAGCATTTTCTCCCATCATTTTCAGCGTTTCTTCCCTCTCGCCATATTGATATGGTTTTTGCGTGACTGGATGGTTTTCTGAAATCTTCCAGCTTTTTACAATTTCAAATATTTTTTTAATATTAATCTCAGAATGGGAGACGAAAAAAAGTAGAATCTGAATTCGAGAATGAATCTTTGCTGTCTTTTAACGGTTTTTTTTTTCTTCCTTCTTTTTCTCAAATGCTGTTTCTGGATTTATGAAACAGAGCAATCTCAAAGGCTAAGAAAAATATTGTTTTAAATTTACAACATATGTCTTGAAATTTAATATGTTACTTTATATTTATTCATTTCTTTATCTGGTAGGCGCGTTTTGTATTTGTAAGTCTCTTTTTGTTTAAAAGCCGTAGTATGAAGCTAGACAAATTTGTTTCTGAAGCATTTTTTTTCGAAAAAGGTTAGAATTTTTTTTTTTTTTTTTTTTGGTTTGAGGTATTTTTATAAAATTAGAAAATGAAATTACCCATGAGTATAAACATAGACAAATTTATTTAAATAACTCTTTGAAACATTAAAAATTTATTATTAAAAATTTTAAAACTTTATTATAAAAAATGATTAAATAATTATAAAAATATTATTATTATTATTACAAAAAATTATTATTATTATTATTATTATTTACTTTCGTAACTTTTTTAAAAATAAAAAATAATAACTAATGAGAATCATCTTGTTTTTTTCCCCTTCCTTTTTTATAACAATTGTTTGTCTAAAAAAAATCAATATGTTATTGATAATTGCAAAAAGATACTCAAAAGAAGTTATATCATTTCTTCCTAGATATGTATATGTTATAGCAACCCTAATATGAAAAAGACTGGAAAAGAATATCATAAAAATAAATGACATATATTTTTGTTTTGAAGATACAAAGTTTTTTGAGAAATTGTGTAAAAAACTGCAATTGTCATGAATTATGTCCAATTAATTGTACCTTCAAAAACTCTTTAATGAGCCAAAAACGTATGAAAAAATGAGAATATATATGTTATATATATACATATAAGTGTATGCAGTGAGAAATAGGGAGAAAAGAAAATTCTCTTTTTTTTTTTTTCTTTTCCAACAGAGAAAATGCAAGTGTGGCATTTTCTTCTCTCTCCTATCATTTTCAGCTGTTTTTTCCCCTTTTACTGTATTGATATAGCTTCTTGCGTGACTGGATGGTTTTCGAAATCTTTACAGGTTTTATGATTCAAAATATATTTTTTAAATATTATCAGAATGGATAAGAATGCATTGGAATCTGACATATGAATGAAATTGAATTGAGAATGAATCTTTGCTGTCTTTTAACGATTTTTTTTTTCTTCTTTTTTATTTCTCAAATGCTGTTTCTGGATTTATGAAACAAGCAATCTCAAAGGCTGAGAGAGAGAAATATCGTTTTTTTAAATTTGCAGCATGTGTCTTGAGAAAGTTAAGTATGTGATTTTATATTTTTTCATTTATTTATCTGGTAGGCGTTTCTTGTATTGCAAAACATTTTGTTTAAAGCCCCTGTAGTATAGAAGAGATATATACGTTTCTAAAGCAATTTTTGGATGAAAAGTCTGAATTTTTGGTCTTTTTTTTTTTGGTATCTTCTAAAAATTAGAAAATCACAAATTTTAGATTGGTAAAAGGTATAAGATTTTTAAAAATGAAATATCTAATTTTGAATTGAATTGGAAATGGAGGAATCGAATGAAAGTGAATAAGAAGAATAGCGAATTGAAAGAAAGAAAATATTTTAAATAAATAAGTGAAGAATATCGATTTTATTTAAATAAATTTTAACTTTCAAGAGATATTTTAACAAAGCGTTTACAATTCTTCTCATCTCTCCTATTTTTTTTTTTTCTCCTGATAAACAAATCTAGCATCAAAAGTTTTTCTAATTATTTAAAATATTTACTAATTGAATTAATTAAAAGAATACGACAGGGATTACAGTTTCCTAAGTAAGAAAACTGAAAACTTTTGAAATGTTTTGTATATTTACAAAATATCTCTAAACGAATTTTAATCCTGCTGAATGAAGGAAAACGCATTTTTGCACTACGCCACCTGAGACGTATTTTCTTGATAACTGCATACGAGTCATCCTACTACTCAGTTGGGTGCTAACCGTAAAAAAAAAAAAAAAATAGAAACAAGGCCTTTTCTATATTCAATGGCCATTTGCTTAATAATTATATCATTGTTTAAGATTTTCATACTAGTGTACTTTTGCCCACTTTTATTGAAAAATATTTTCATACCGTGAAACATTTCGTTTAAAGGTAACAAAGATAAAATAAATAAAACCATGAAGTAAAAAAGGCATAGACTAATTTATTTCTAAAATAACTTTTTTAAAAACTATTATAAACAATTTTATTATAAAAATATTCAAAATTATTATTAAAAATATAAAAATTTATTAAGAATTTATGAAAAAAAAATCTATTATAAAAAGTAAAAAGTTACGTCGAAACCCATGTTCCCCTGTTTAGGGAGGTCAACGCCCTATGTCCAGAAAACATCCTGTCTGTGGGGGTGTCTGGCAGGGGGGTGAGCTGACGGGAGAGAGAGAAAGAATGTAAGAAGGGAGTCGAACAACTACGACCGAAGAGAACGGGTCGTGTGGCAGGGCATCTTCGAGTTGATGTCTGTATAAACTAAAGGTGTTGAACTTCTGTAACCAACGAAAAAGGCTGCACGTGGCAGTCTATCCTCGAGTGCGATGGCTGCATAAATAAATGAGTTCAATAAGTGTAACCCCAGAGAGAGGTTGTGTGGTCAGTTCATCTTCGAGTTTGATGGCTGCCTAAATAAAGGAGATTAATTAATAGTCCACTTCGTATATTGTTTGAGTTTATTTTTGTGTGACTGAGCTATCGAACAGTAAAAAATTTATTTCTAAAAAAAAAAGTATTATTATTATTTTTTACTTTTGCAACTTTTTAAAAAACAAAAAATAAATTATGACATAAAATTTTTCCCTTTATTTTGATTTTATAAAAGTTGTTTATCCAAAAATAAATCAATATGTTATTTACAATTATGAAAAGATACTAAAAAAACAACATCATTTCTTCATAGATATATGTGTAGCACAGCAGCCCTTGTATGAAAAACACCGGAGAAAAATATCGTAAAATAAATGGCATTCATTTTTTGTTTTGAAAATACAAAGGTTTATGACAAATTGTGAAAAAAACTTCAACTGTCATTAATTATGTCCAATTAATTATACCTTCTAAAACTCTTGAAAGTGTACAAAAAAGTATATATGAGGAGAAAAAATGGGCATATATATGTTATAATGAGAAAAAAAAATGAGAAGTATATCTGTTATATATATATGAGTGTGTGCGTGAGAAAAAGGTAGAAACGAAAATTCACCTTTTTTTTCCCAACACAGAACAAGTGCGGCATTTTCTTTCTCCTATCATTTTCAGCGTTTTTTCCCCTTTGCCGTATTGATATAGCTTTCTGGCGTGACTGGATGATTTTCTGAAATCTTTACAGGTTTTACGATTTCCAATATTTTTTTTTATTTCAGTATGGGAGACGCGTAGAATCTAACATGAATGAAATTTGAATTCGAGAATGAATCTTTGCTGTCTTTTAACGATTTTTTTTTTTCTTTTTTTTTCTCAAATACTGTTTCTTGGATTTATGAAACAGAGCAATCTCAAAGGCTGTGAGAGAAATATCGTTTTAAATTTGCAGCATGTGTCATGAGAAAGTTAAATATGTGATTTTATATTTATTCATTTATTTATCTGGTAGGCGTTTCGTATTGCAAAACATTTTGTTTAAAGCCCCTGTAGTATAGAAGAGATATATACGTTTCTAAAGCAATTTTTGGATAAAAAAAGTCTGAATTTTTTGGTCTTTTTTATCTTTTAAAATTAGAAAATCAAATTTTAGATTGTTAAAAGATATAAGATTTTTAAAATAGAAATATCTAATTTTGAATTCGAATTGGAAAAAGGAGGAATCGATTGAAAGTGAATAAGAATAGCGAATTGGAAAGAAAGAAAATATTTTAAATAAATAAGTGAAGAATAACGATTTTATTTAAATAAATTTTAACTTTCAAGGGTATTTAAACAAAAGCGTTTACAATTATTCTCATCTCTCCTATTTTTTTTTTTCTCCTGATAAATAAATCTAGCATCAAAGTTTTTCTAATTATTTAAAATATTTACGAATTGAATTAATTAAAAGAATACGATAGGGATTACAGTTTCCTAAGTAAGAAAACTGAAAACTTTTTGAAATGTTTTGTATATTTACAAAATATCTCTAAACGAATTTTAATCCTGCTGAATGAAGGAAAACGCATTTTTGCACTACGCCACCTGAGACGTATTTTCCTGGATAACTGCATACGAGTCTTCCTACTACTCAGTTGGGTGCTCACCGTAAAAAAAAAAAAAAAAAAAATCGAAACAAGGCCTTTTCTATATTTCAATGGCCATTTGCTTAATAATTATATCATTGTTTAAGATTTTCATACTAGTGTACTTTTGCCCACTTTTATTGAAAAATATTTTCATGTCGTGAAACATTTCGTTTAAAGGTAACAAAGATAAAATAAATAAACCATGAAGTAAAAGCATAGACTAATTTATTTCTAAAAAACTTTTTAAAAAACTATTATAAACAATTTTATTATAAAAATATTCAAAAATTATTATTAAAAATATAAAAATTTATTAAGAAATTATGAAAAATCTATTATAAAAAGTAAAAACCAACAAGAAAGGCTGCACGAAAAGTATTATTATTATTTTTTATGTGGTCTTTTGCAACTTTTTAAAAAAGGAAAAATAAATTCACGTGACATAAAATTTTTTCCCTTTATTTTGATTTTATAAAAAGTTGTTTATCCAAAATAAATCAATATGTTATTTTTCAATTTTATGAAAAGATACTAAAAAAAAAAAAAAAAAAAATACATCATTTCTTCATAGATATATGTGTAGCACAGCAGCCCTTGTATGAAAAAACACCGGAGAAAAATATCGTAAAATAAATGGCATTCATTTTTTGTTTTGAAAATACAAAGGTTTATGCCAAATTGTGAAAAAAAAACTTCAACTGTTATCAATTATGTCCAATTAATTATACCTTCTAAAACTCTTTTAAAGTGTTACAAAAAAGTATATATGAGGAGAAAAAAATGGGCATATATATGTTATAATGAGAAAAAAAAAATGAGAAGTATATCTGTTATATATATATGAGTGTGTGCGTGAGAAAAGGTAGAAACGAAAATTCACCTTTTTTCCCAATACAGAACAAGTGTGGCATTTTCTTTCTCCTATCATTTTCAGCTTTTTTTACCCCATGCGATATTGATATAGCTTTGCGTGACTGGATGGTTTTCAGAAATCTTTACAGGTTTTACGATTTCCAATATTTTTTTTATTATTATTTCAGAATGGGAGACGCATAGGAATCTGACATGAAAGAAATCTGAATTCGAGAACGAATCTTTGCTGTTTTTTAACGATTTCTTTTTTTTTCTTTTTTTCTCAACTGCTGTTTCTTGGATTTATGAAACAGAGCAATCTCAAAGGCAGTGCGAGAAATGTCGTTTTAAATTTACAGCATATGTCTTGAGAGTAAGTATGCCATTTTATATTTATTTATTTATTTATCTGGTAGATGCTTCGTATTGTAAATCTCTTTTTTAAAGCCTTAGTATTGAAGAGACAAATTCGTTTCTAAAGCAATATTTGGAGGGAAAAAAAAGGTTATATATTTTTTTGGTTTTTGTATCTTTGGTATCTAAAATTAGAAAATCAAATTTCAGATTGGTAAAAGATATTAGATTTTTAAAGCAGAAATATTAAGCTTAATATTCGAATTGGAAATAGATGAATCGATTGAAATTGAATACGAAATAGCGAATTGAAAAGAAAGAAAATGTTTGAAATATATAAGTGAAGAATATTGATTTTATTTAAATAAATTTAATTTACAAGGGATCTTTTAACAAAGCGTTTAGAATTATTTAATGTCCCTTAGAGCTTTTTTTACCCGATAAACAAATATGGTATCAAAGTTTTTCCAATTATTTAAGACGTTTAAAAATATTTTTATGAATTAAATAATTTAAAATATGATAAATATGATGGTCAACTAAATAAACTACTCGAAATCTTTTCTAATTACAAAATTTACACGAAAATTCTCTTTTTTTTCCAACAGAGAACAAGTGTGGCATTTTCTTTCTCCTATCATTTTCAGCGTTTTTTCCCCCTTGCACCGTATTGATATAGCTTTGCGAGACTGGATGGTTTTCTGAAATCTTTACAGGTTTTATGATTTCCAATATTTTTTTAATATTATTTCAGAATGGGAGACGCATAGGAATTTGACATGAATGAAATCTGAATTCGAGAATGAATATTTGCTGTCTTTTAACGATTTTTTTTTTTTCTTTTTTTTCTCAAATGCTGTTTCTTGGATTTATGAAAAACAGAGCAATCTCAAAGGCTGTGAGAGAGAAATATCGTTTTAAATTTGCAGCATATGTCTTGAAAGTTAGTGAGCGATTTTATATTTATTCATTTATTTATCTGGTAGACATTTCCTATTGCAAATCTCTTTGTTTAAAGCCGTAAGTATTGAAGAGACAAATTCGTTCCTAAAGCAATTTTTGGATGAAAAAAGGGGGGAATTTTTTTTTGGGGGCTTTTTTGGTATCTTTTTTAAATTAGAAAATCAAATTTGAGATTGGTATAGAATATTAGATTTCAAAGAAGAAGTATCTAGTTTTTGTATTTGAATTGGAAAAAGGATGAATCGATTGAAAATGAATAAGAATAGCTAATTGAAAAGAAAGAAAATATTTCAAATATATAAGTGAAGAATATCGATTAAAAACAATTATACAATAATCGATTATACAAGTAAAATTCAAACATTCACTCATTGTGCACTAAAAAAGCTAATCGTTTATCTTATTTTGCCAAAAAAATTAATGTCTATATTTCTATATTAAATGATAAGCTTCATTTATGACAATGCAAGCAAGCCGACTTTAGAAAGGGGACAAGAATTCGAATAACAGGTGACACCAACTCTCTGGAATGGCCTGTATTCCGTAGGCGTAATGCACTACAATCAATAGCCAATCCAGAGATATAAAAAGCTACCCCATCTTTAATTAATTTACCAACAAACTTAAGAACATTACAGCTAATAAAAACACATTTTTTTAAGTAGGGGGAGGGGGAGGATAATGATGGAATGGGTACTCAAAAATGTAAAATTTAATTAAGGGACACGAGAGAAAAACAGGTTGCGACACCATGTTCAAATATATCATTTTCTTATCCTGACATGCTTGAAAGTCCTATTGTTCTATAGAGTCCTTCAGAATTAGGTTTCACTAGGATGGACGTATCATTTCACTTCCGTATAAAATTTTAAGAATCTTAGGAATGAATCTTTTCTTGAACTTTTGTACTAAAAACATTTCGTAATTTGATTTAATCATTTGATACATAATGCCTGCAGTTGGTCTAATGTATTTCTATAATTTATGTTACTAACTAACTCCATGGCACTACAGCCCATGGCGGGCCAACGCCGTCCACCTACTTGCAGATTTCGAGAGCGAAGATGCTTTCAATTTGCAGGGTATGGTTGTTAGTCCCACACCCAATGCTCTACAGTCATATTAGATCAGGACCTATAGTTTCAAGTGGATTACGAACCACTACAAACATCCATAGCACCCCCCGGGACTCGAACCCGAAATTTGTGTCACCGAGAGTTAGTCACTCAGCTATCAGGCCTTAATATCTATATCTTAAAAATCTATATTCTTGCTCATTTATCAAAAAGCTCAGCAACTATACTGACATCAGTGGAACTATGAACAATGTCATTATTGAACATCTGCATTAAATAAAAATACTTGAGAGATGTCTTCTTTAATTAAAATACCTTGAATATCGTAACCCTACACTTTGTATTTTTAATCAATGATTTCCAAATCTGCATTCTTTATTTTAACAAATATTTTCGTGTATATAGTCGTTACAAATTAGTTGGAGAACAAAGGAAAGAATGCGATCGATTCCGATGGATCCTTTGCCAAGGCGGATTACAACTGTGAGATGAATGTTTCCCCACATTTTCCCCTTTTTAAAGGGAAAATGTACGAATGTGACAAATGATCATCCAGAGATTTGGAGACAGAAGAAGATGCTTAACAAGGTGCAAGAAGTAGACATTCCTCTCACCGAAATTAAAAAAGCAGATTTTCGTAAGTTAGATAAAAAAATCTAACTGGTTTGTTTAAGTCAAAGGGAAATTGATCGTGGCGAATAGGAACATTTATTCTTTGTATGAATTTTTTTTTCCACCTTATTCATCTATTCTTGAAAATTCAATGCAAAAATGCATGAAGTAAACATAAAAGAAAGCATTGAACAAATTACAACGCTAACACATTAATTAAACAGGTTTTTTTTTTTTACAATTTGGCAAGACAAGATAGCCTATTATCATGAAGCTATTATCGATATATTCGATAGATGACAAACATGACAATTATATAGAACAGGTAAATTAAAATAAGTCAAAATAGTAAAAATCTTTCGATTGTTTTCTTGAATTTTCTAAAATTTTGTGTAAAATTTCTTTTAAAAACTCAAGAGCTTTGAATTCATCAAATCCAATGCTTAGAACACGTGACTTTTTTGTTGATAAATTTCAATATAAAATTTACCATTAATTAAATTATTACATTTCAATATAAAAATCCCTTCAATATAAAATTTACCACTCACTGAAATCAAAGCAGGTGTTAATACTTCGTAGTGTGGGCAGAAGATTCAAACCAAATAACGAATAATCGTGAGCGATTCTTCCTATATTAAATGCATATTAAAATTGTTTAACATACTTCCATAACGTATCTATATACTTCCAAAAAATTTTGATATTTTTAATAAATTAATAGTAAATAAGTGCATAATTTTTAATATAGTAATTCATTTGATAGGTGCCTGATGGCGAGTGTCTAGTGCTCTGTGCCACAGATTTGGGTTTCAAGTTCCTGCTGTGTCATAGATGTTTGCAGTTGTTTGGAATCCATCTAAAATCGTAGGTCCCGGTCTAATATGACTGTGGGGCGTAGGTCTGATATCCCTATGTCGTAAAAAGAAAACATCTTCGGTTTCGGGATCGACAGTAGACAGAAGGCCATGGTTCAACATGGTTTGTAGTACCAGGGTAGTATCTTTCATTAAATACATTTGATTAAAGAGAAATAATAAAAAGCAGTTGTAAAATGTCTATAAACTCGCAATTTAAAAAAAAAAACCCACCAAGAAATTTTTTATGTCAATACGTTTTGATGCCCGACTTGCGGATTAGTGGTAATGTGAGAAAACCAGCGGGTAGGAAGAATTCATTGGTACTAATTTGATATGAATTCAATGGTGGCATCTCTTACAATCATTGCTTTCAGAAACGACTAATCTTTTTGACTATTGCAGCAATGTGTGTAAAGAATCTCGCATGCTACTTGGTGGAAGTGTTCCGATTTTCTCATATATCACTCACAAAGGTGATAGCGTTAATCACTCGGTAATTAGGCCCATATAATGTTTATAGTTAGTACCAAAAAATATGCTTTGATAAATTGTGAATTAAGACAGCTGAAAATGTGTTTAGGGCAGATTTTTCCGTTGCAATTTCATTACTGATAGGAATAAAAATACATAACTAATAAGCACTATTATTAAATAATAATTTATTATTGCCAGATAATTTAGTCTCTTCAAAAAAAAAACATGAAACAATAATATTTATCGAAATATTTATTATTTCACATTATATAGATTTTATCGATAAAAGTGCGATATAAAGTACGTGTAATATAAACTGACATTCAAAATCGAATTTAAGATTCTCATTTACTTTTAAATACAAAAGGTAATAAACTTTTGATGAAATCCACCTTAATCCCATTCCGTGATTTTCACGTTCACCAAGAAATTAGTTTAAAAGTACCATTATCTGACAAAAGACTTCCAAAGGTGCCAAACCAGCATTACAGGCAAATGAAATTCCCAAAGATTTCCCCAATTTCTTTCCCTTAATGCCATTGGTTATCGAATCGATAGCAATCCTTTTCTTTTCCTATTATCTTCCCCCAAGTTCAATTTTGAAAATAATGCGGAAAGCTTATTGGCAGCTTTTGTTTTCTTGGTGATCCAATAAGAAAGTTTCTCCAAAGTCAGTCATTAATGAAATTGAGAAATTGGTGATTTAAAATGAGAAAAATGCATTAGGTTGCCATTGTTTTCTGGATCTTTCCGCTCGGTGATTAAATGTAAAGATTCTTGGAAGTTCGTCAATTTCACATAAAACTCATTAAGAAACTCTGAGTGATGCTATTTTAATTTTCTGGGGGTTTTATCGTGTTTGTTTACTCATTATTTCGAATGCGTCGTCATCAGAACTTGTACAAGATCTCTGTTAAGTATCTTATAAGTCGATTAATTTGGATAACTTCAGTTTCGCTAAATCAGTAACTTCACGCCCCCGCATGGCGTACGAGTAAATAAATATTTATTTTTATTTCGGTTTTAACGTAATCTCCTGCTTTAAACTGATTAAACATCAAAAATTTAAAATAAAAAATATTCAAAAAAAAAAATTAAGTCATTCTGGGTAAAGTAATTGCGCATTTCGCAAAAACAGATGTCTGTAAAGGAATCTTCATTAGATATTCTTTTTCCAAACAGATGTCGGTAAAAATAATACATATGAATTTCAATTAATTAATTACAGTATATATGTTAAAAATTAAGAGTTTCATATAGTCTCTGATAGAAACGGATAATCTCTATGGGATGTAGAATTTATTATTATTAAATATTTTTTTCTAATGCAGCTGGCAAACACTTAGACAATTGTCTTGGATGCCTTAAGGCAAGCGCTGCACAGACGTTACTCACTTAGCCCTACTCAGGAGGTGCGTGTAGCTTGAAGATAAGCTACGGACGAGGAGTAACACAACCTCCGCAACGCTCTACGATCTTGTTAGACCGCCGACCGACCGATTTTAAAGTGGATTCCGAACCACTACAAACATCCATGGCATCACAGGATAGTAGAACTGGAAGCCTGTGGCAACACTCGGCCATCAGGCCCTACGAAGTTTAAAGTTGGTAGCAAAATATATGCTTGGATAAAATTGAAACTAAAACAGCTGAAAATCAGTTTTTGTCAGATTTTTCCGTAGTGATTTCATGTTGTTGTTACTAATCCCCCTGGTGCAGAAAAAACCTACACCAGGTCCAATAGACCTCGTCGCAGGCTACTGGTCCATGCCTAAAATATGCAGCCTCACTTTAGCGAGGAACCAAGAGGGCTTGAAGACTGACTAAATCTCAAGGCAATCCTCTACGACCCTATTAGACCAGGATCTACGGTTTATAGTGGATTCTGAATGACAACAAATGTCCATGGACTCGAACCCCAAACCAGACACTCTACCATTAAGGCCCCTTGTGATTTCATTACTGATAAGAATAAAATACATAACTGACAATCACCGTTAATGAATTATAATTAATTATTGCAAGATGAGTTAATCCTTTCAAAAAATCAAAAACAATAATATTTATAGAAATTTTATTAATATTTGATATTAAATAGATTTTATCGATAAAAGTACGATATAAAGTTCGTATAATATAAACTGGCATTCGCAATTGAATTTAAGATTCCCATTTACTTTTAAATACAAAAGTAGGAAACTGTTTGACGAAATACATCTTAATCCCATTCCGTCATTCTAAGACATTAGTTTAAAAGTACCATTATCTGACAAAAAGACTTCCCAAAGGTGCCAAACCAGCATTACAGGCAAATGAAATTCCCAAAGATTTCCGATTTCTTTCCATTAATGCCATTGGTTATCGAATCGATAAGGCAATCCTTTCTTTTCTATTATCTACCCCTGAAGTTAAATTTTGAAAATAATGCGGGAAGCTTATTGGCAGCTTTTATTTTCTTGTTGCAGCCCGGTGATCCAATAAGAAAGTTTCTCTCCAAAGTCAGTCATTAATGAAATTGAGAAACTTGATTTAAAATGAGAAAATGCATTACGTTTTCATTGTTTTCGGGATCTTTTCACTCTGTGATTAAATGTGAAGATTCCAGCAAGTTCGTAAATTTCACAGAAAACTCATTAAGAACACTCTGAGTGATGCTATTTTAATTTGCTGGGGTTTTTTTTCGTGTTTGTTCACTCATTACTTTCAATGCATCGTCATCAGAAATGGCACCTGGTTGCTGTTAAGTATCTTATAGAAGTCCAATAATTTGGATAACTTCAATTTTTGCTAAATCAGTAATTTCTTACGCCCATGCACGGCGTATGAGTAAATAAATATTTATTTTTAATTCGTTTTTTTTTTTACTTAATCACTTGTTTTAAACTAATTAAACATCAAAAATTTAAAATAAAAAATATTTTCAAAAATATTAAATCCTTCTGATGAAATAATTGCGCATTCAGCAAAAACAGATAATTCTAAAGAAATTTTTATTAAATATTCCATTTAAACAGTTATCGGTAAAAATAATAGATAATTCTAATTAATTAATTGCAGTGTATGTGCAAAAAAAATTATGAGCTTCATATAGTCTATGATAAAACTGATAATCGCTATGGGATGTAGAATTTATTATTATTAAATATTAAGAAATATAATCGAAAATCTGCTCTAATTTTGTTACAGAAATCTTTTTCCCACGGAAAGAACATTTCATTCCCAGGAGAGGAATGCATATTCTTTGACAATACATAATAACAACCCATCACTCAAATTTGACTTCTGATCTGCTGAAAGAAAATAAAATTTTAAAAAGAAAACCAAATGATTTTTGTCTTCTTTTTTTTTTTTTTTTTTTTTTGTAAAAGAAACGGTTTGGTTTGTCGTTCTACGGTTATCTTGTGCACCCTTTAGGCTAAACAGACCGGAACCTATAGTTGAAAATTGATTCCGAACCACTACAAACACCCATGACAACACTGGGAACTGGAACATGACACCTGTGGCAAAGCGGCCTACACTCAACCATTCAGGCCCTTGTGATTTCATTACTAATATGAATGAAATACATATATGATAATCGCCGTTAATGAAAAATCATTAATTATTTCAAGATTATTGAATCTTTATCAAAAATCATGAAACAATAATATTTATGGAAATTTTATTTATTATTTCACATTATATAGATTTTATCAATCAAAGTGCGAAATAATGCTCACATAATATAAACTGACATTCAAAATCAAATTTAAGCTTCTCATTTACTTTTAAATACAAAAGATAGGAAAATTTTCGATGAAATACATCTTAATCCCATTCCATCATTCTAAGACATTAGTTTAAAAGTACCATTATCTGTAAAAAGACTTCCAGAGGTGCCAAACCAGCATTGCAGGCAAATGAAATTCCCAAATATTTCTCCAATTTCTTTCCATTAATACCATTGGTTATTGAATCGATAAGGCAATCCTTTCTTTTCCTATTATCTTCCCCCTCAAGTTCAATTTTGAAAATAATGCGGAAAGCTTATTGGCAGCTTTTATTTTCTTGTTGCAGCCAATAAGAAAGTTTCTCTACAAAGTCAGACATTAATGAAATTGAGAGACTGGTGATTTAAAATGAGAAAATGCATTACGTTTTCATTGTTTTCGCTCGGTGATTAAATGTAAAGATTCTTGGAAGTTCGTAAATTTCACAGAAAACTCGTTAAGAAACTCTGAATGATGCTATTTTAATTTGCTGGGGGGTTTTTTTTTTCGTGTGTGTTTACTCACTATTTCGAATGCATCGTCATCAAGAATGGAACAAGTTTGCTGTTAAGTGTCTTATGGAAGTTCATTAATTTGGATAACTTCAATTTTGCTAAATCGGTAATTTCTTAGGTCCACGCGGGGTGTAGTAGTAAATATATATTTATTTTTAATTCGTTTTTTTACTTAATCTCTTGCTTTAAACTGATTAAACATCAAAAATTTTAAATAAAAAATAGTCAAAAAAATATTAAGTCATTCTGTTAAAGTAATTGCGCATTTCGCGAAAAACAGATGTCTGTAAAGGAACCTTCATTAAATAATCTTTCCAAACAGATGTCGGTAAAAAATAATAGATATAAATTTCAATTAATTAATTGCAGTATATGTTATATGTTAAAAATTATGAGTTTCATATAGTATCTGATAAAAACGAATAATCTCTATGGGATGTAGAATTTATTATTATTAAATATTTTTTTTTGCAATGCAGCTAACAAACACTTATACAAATGTCTTGACGCCTAAAGGCAAGCGCTGCACAGACGTTACTCACTTAGCCCTACCCAGGAGGTGCGTGTAGCTTGAAGATAAGCTACGGACGAGGAGTAACACAACCTCCGCAACGCTCTACGATCTTGTAAGACCGGGACCTACCGACCGAGTTTAAAGTGGATTCCGAACCACTACAAACATCCATGGCACCACAGGATGGTCGAACTCGAAACCTGTGGCATCACTCGGCCATCAGACCCCTACGAAGTTTAAAGTTGATAGCAGAAAATATGCGTGGATAAATTTGGGAATTAAGACAGTTGAAAATCAGTTTTTGTCACATTTTTTCGTCCTGATTTCATCTTCTTATTACTAATCCCCTGGTGGCAGAAAATCAGCACTAGGTCTAAAAGACCTCGTCGCATGTGACTGGTCCATGACTAAGGGTAATATGCAGCTTCACTTTAGCGAGAAAAACCACGAGAGCTAAAGACTGACTAAATCTAACACAACTCTCTACGGTCCTATTAGACCGGCACCTACGATTTAAAGTGGATTCCGAACAACTACAAACACACATGGCCCTGCCGGGACTCGAATCCAAAACTGTGACACCGAGTGCTAGAAACTTGCCATTCAGGCCACTTGTGATTTCATTACTGATATGAATAAAATACATAACTAATAATCACCGTTAATGAATAATAATTAATTACTGCAAGATGATTTAATTTTTTTAAAAAATAATGAAACAATAGTGTTTATGAAAATTGGATTGATTATTTTATTATTTAATGATATAGATTTTTTAATTATATACATTTTTATTTTATTTATATAGCACTTCTATTTTAATTACATAGATTTTATCAATAAGCCGCGATATCAAGTTCGTATAATATAAACTGACATTCAAAATCGAATTTAAGCTTCTCATTTACTTTTAAATACAAAAGGTAGGAAACTCTTTGATAAAATCCACCTTAATCCCATTCCGTCATTCTAAGAAATTAGTTTAAAAGTACCATTATCTGACAAAAAGACTTCCCAAAGGTGCCAAACCAGCATCACAGGCAAATGAAATTCCCAAAGATTTCCCAACTTCTTTCCGTTAATACCATTGGTTATCGAATCGATAAGGCAATCCTTTCTTTTCCTATTATCTCCCCCCCCCCTTCCCCCGTGCAAGTTCAATTTTGAAAACAATGCGGGAAGCTTATTGGAAGCTTTTTATTTTCTTGTTGGAGCCCGCTGATCCAATAAGAAAGTTTCTCTCCAAAGTCAGTCATTAATGAAATTGAGAAACTTGATTTAAAATGAGAAAAAATGCATTACGTTTTCATTGTTTTCGGGATCTTTTCGCTCGGTGATTAAATCTAAAGATTCTTGAGGTTCGTCAATTTCACAGAAAACTCATTAAGAAACTCTGAGTGATGCTGTTTTAATTTGCTGGGGATTTTTTTTTCGTGTTTGTTTATTCGTTATTTCGAATGCCTCGTCATCAGAAATGGCACCAGGTCGCTGTTGAGTGTACTTTTACGAAATACATCTTAAATCCCATTCCGTCATTTCCGTCACTAAGAAATTAGTTTAAAAGTACCATTATCTGACAAAAAGACTTCCCAAAAGGTGCCAAACCAGCATTACAGGCAAATGAAATTCCCAAAGATTTCCCGAATTTCTTTCCATTAATGCCATTGGTTATCGAATCGATAAGGCAATCCTTTCTTTTCTATTATCTTCCCCTCAAGTTCAATTTGAAAATAATGCGGAAGCTATTGGCAGCTTTTATTTTCTTGTTGAGCCCGTGATCCAATAAGAAATTTCTCTCAAAGTAGTCATATGAATTGAGAAGGATTTAAATGAGAAAATGCATTAGTTTCTTGTTTTCGGATCTTTCGCTCGGTGTTATGTAAAGATCCGTCGTAATTTCAGAAACAAAAACTTGATGATGCTATTTAATTTGCAGGACTTTTGTGTTTTTGTTACTCATTATTTCGAATGCCCCTCAAGTTCAATTTTGAAAATATTG